>JABSTQ010003394.1:0-53822 GCA_013358835.2 Ixodes persulcatus
CTATGCGTATTATTTGTGTGAACTAATGCGATTTCAGATGCACGCTAGTTCATATCAATTTTAGCATACGCTGGACCGATACTCGACACGAATAAAATTCCGTGTGAAGTATCAAGTCAGGCATACCGTGTATCAAATCCATTGCTGCACACGGTATACACAACAACACGGTTCAATATACGGTATGCAGTCACCCAGTTCAGAATACGGTATGCGCTGGCAATACGATTTGGTCACGGTATGCATATTTTACGGTAAGTTTCCCGGTTCGATAATCCAGTTTGAATGTTACCGTGTCAAATATCATATCGTTTTTTCCGGTGGGGAAGCACTGTCAACCGCACACAGAAACTCGTCTGGAGGTAATGAACGGATGTTACCCAGTAGCAGATTCCAATGATCAATTGATCTAGAGAAAAAATGTCAGTGCGTGCATAAAATGGTGAAATGTTTAGGTCATCTCATGGTGGCTCGTTGTTGATGACGCTATGTGAAACCTTATGTATGCGTCTAATGATGTGAGACGTGGCGAGTTAAGCAGACCGTAAAGAACTTTAAGGCTCTCAGTGTGACGTCTATTGGAAAGAGGATTTAAGCTTAGAGCAGAAAGGTAAGAGTATGGGGGAAATCTCTGTCGTAGCGACAGAAAATAAAATGTACTGCTTTCTTTTGGACTGATTCAATTTTTTTAATATCACATTGTTTCCAGGGATTCCATATGATTGAGCCGTACTCAAGGATAGCGCGTATTAATTTTTTATGTTAGAAGTTTGATTTCTCGCGGGGCCACACGAATGATACGTTGAAGATAGACGAGTTTTTAAGTTCTTTTTTACAGGTGGAATCGATGTGATTTGACCAAGACATGTCTTGCGAGAAAAGAGACTAAGATACTTGCATTCAGAAAATTTTTCTAGTGTATGGTCAGTGAATGAATATGTAAACATAGAAGGGAGCCGTACGCTTAGAAAAGAAGACAGTTTTGCGAAAGTTTATGGTCATTTGCCAGGTGTTACACCAGGTGCAGAAGCTTGCAAATGAACTCTTAAGGAGGTTGTGGTCTTCAAGGGAATTAATCGGGTGGTGCAGGACACAGTCGTCACCGTAAATACGTATTTTGGTGGCGATGTGTCGTGGTAAATCGTTGATGCAGAGCAAGGAGGGGTGCGAGAACAGAGCCTTGTCGGACATCTGATGACACATCGACGATATAAGAGTTGGTGGATATAAAACATACATACTGTGAGCGATTGGAAAGAAAACTTGATATCCAGTTAACGAGGGAAGGGTTGTTTAGTATCACATTAAGTTTGTAGAAACGTTTAGAGTGAGGAACGGCATCGAAGGCTTTTGATAGGTCTATGAATATCCCATCCACTTGGTTGCCAATGTCGAGAGACTGAGTGATGTCGTGAGTAAATTCAGCAGTTGTTAAATTGCGCTGTTACCACGTCGAAACCCGTGTTGAAGATCACATAAAATGTTAGTTTCAAGGAACACCATAATGTGTTTGTAGATTATGTGTTCTAATAATTTGCATAAATGAGATGTTAAAGAAATTTGCCTGTAATTAGTTAATGAATGTTTGTCGCCGGATTTATACAATGAAAGGACTTTTGCAAGTTTCCAAGACGAGGGAACTTCTGCATTTAACAGGGATTTTTGAAAAGTAATAGCAAGGTACCGACTAGTCCTAAGAGCCTACCGAACTAGAAATGAATTATGAATGCTGTCAGGGCCATGGCTTTTTTTAGTGTCTAAATTCAACACCATGTTTAGAATGCTTTGCTCACACACAGTCACATCACCAAGTGTAGACTGTGAATCATTACTGAAAGGAGGAATTTCGGAATCGTCCATTGTAAAGCCCGAATGGAAGTATGTATTAAACGTAGTGGCGATAGTTAGTGGATCGCTACTGGCTACGTCATGAATTGTAAAAGAGTCTGAAGTAGAAACACCGGGTAAAATGGATTGCCAAAATTTGCGTGGGCTGCATTTCTTTAGATTTCGCACTGTAACTCGAAAATGAAAATCCTTCGCTGAATTAGTTTTCAGTCGAAGTTCCTCCTTCTCTTCGTTAAACTGGGTAATGTTCTCTGGATCACCGGAACGTCTTACACACTGGAGTCTGTTGACACGACGTGATAAATACAATATTTCTCTTGATAATCAAGGAACACAAATATTTTTTTCTTAATTTTGGTAGGCACAAAACGCTGGATGCAGAAATCAACAATCTGTTCAAAAAAACTAACCAGAGAATCCACATCACTGGAGAAACTTAGCTGCTCGAAGCTATCAAAGGAATCACTTAGCATGCCAATAATTGACACATCGTCTGCTCAGGTAAAGTCGTGAAACATGGAATAAACAGTACGCGTTTTTGGAACAGAACAAACGATTGAAACCAAAAAAGCCTTGTGATTCGATATGCCATCAACGACCTCACAATTAAAACCGTTTGGTTTTAATTGTGAGGATTGGTTTCAGTAAATATATTTCCCTCAAACCCAATATGATCATGAGGAAAAATAAGAACGTGCGCTAAAACACAGCGGAATATGCATTCCAGATCCGCCAGGAGAATGTCAATAAAATTGGAAGCAGAAACAACACTGACACTTGTCACAGCCCTTAGTTGCTAGAAAAAGTTACAGTTTCAACAGCAAGAAGAGACATAAAAATGTGGACAATGAAAGAAAAATATATTTAGCTGAAAACCAAAATTGTCATTAATAAAAATCCAGAACATGGTTGCGTTACACTAGAAGACGCATTCCAGAACCGCAGAACAATTTTAACAGGGTGAAGTAAGATTAAATATATACATACCGCACAGTCATGACGATAACATATTTGTCGTCAGGTTTAACTCTGGTGATTATGAGTAAGTGATATTGTGCGTTATAAGAATGCTCTTTGCGGCTTGTTTATTTTCTTGATAAGGCACAAAAAATTAAAGATGATTGTCAAACTGTTTAAGAAATTTTGGTGCATGATAACACATTTTTATTTATATAGTTTGTGCGCATGCTCGGCTTTCTCTATTGTGTCAAGTCGAAATGTAAATCAATTATTTGAACACGCTTGATTACTTTCAGAGAATGTTTGCTTATATATCACTTGCAATAATTTAAAGAAATATATTTGGTTTGCCTTAAGAATTGCGTGTGTGGTTAACTTGTGTGAGCAATTAAATTCGATTATATTTCTTTGGTAGTTTTCAAACAGGCGGAGCACTCTTTTTTGTATAACACTCAATTTGTCATAATTCGAAACACCTGGTGTGCCACATACCAAAATTGCGTAGCATTTTTTAGAAGAAAGCAAACTATAATACAGCATTTTCTTTAGCCATGTAGGAACAAGCGTTACTATTTTTTGTCGGACCTGCTTAGTTCTAACTTGAGTTTTGTCACGTGAGTTGTCTATTATACTTCTTCATTGAAACAAACCCCCAGGAATGTTTGATCGTGCATTTTTTTCGATTAAATTATCGTCATATTTAATAGAAATCGAGCCGTCGCAAGGTTCATTTGCAGGTCTAAGTATTATATATTTGTTTTTTTTTTTCTGTTGTAATTTATTATTTTGAAGCCAGGACGAGAGCTTTTTTAGATATTGGTTCGCTGATGTTTTCTAGAGCAGATTTTGTCTTACCAGTGAAAAATACACCTGTGTCGTCGGCCTACATGTCTAGCTTTGGTGAATCTGGAATGGCCAATGGCATCGTTTATGTATGCTAGGAATAATACATGTCATAAAATAGAACTTTGAGAACGCCACACTTCATTTCAAACTTTCCTGAGAGTACATTTTAAATTCGAACCCACTGAAAGCGATTTCCGGTATGATGTAATACGTTTCATAGCGACACCACGTATACCATAATTTCCCAATTTATGGAACAGTATGTTAGGATGAAGAGTATCAAAGGCTTTTCTAAAATCTAAGAATAACACTGAGGTAAGTATTTTGTATTCGATATTCTCTACGATTGTAGCCTTGTTGTTTCCGAGTGCGAGTTCGGTGGATTTTCCTCTTTGAAAGCCATGCAGAGCTGCTGTAATAACATAATGCGTATTGAAAAAGTTGACTAGCCTATCGTTTAACACACCTTCAAATATTTTCGACAAAACGGGCAACACTAATATTGGGTGCTAGTTTTTCAAGAGATTTTCGCCTACCCCTTTGTATACATGGTTAACTCTCGCGACCTTCAAGTCATCAGAAACAAATTGCGTCCACGACATGCTGTTAAGAACGTTCCATAGAATTTGCTTATTGTCGATGATGCCTTCTTTATTGGTACGACCTTGATATTATCAACTCTTGCAGCTACGTTGCTTTTGCAGCCCCATTATTTTTATGTACTTCCCTTGGGGTTGTCGGCGCCAGCAGAACTGACCCTGGGATACAAAAACTAGTTGCTCTGCCATTCCATGTCCTTGACCTTTGGGGTTTATTTTGCACTCCTACGTTGATAAAATGTTGGCTTGTGTCAGTAAGTTCAACGCCGGTTAGCTTGCTGTTGTTTATGCTGAGCTGCTGCAAATTATTTTGAGTGCCATTTCTGTTTTTCAGGTTGTTCACGGTGGCCCATACTGTTCTCGGTCATGAAAATGCCAGATGACCCTTATTCAACTCTTTTACAATACCCTCAGTAGAGCAGATATTAATGTTTTTACACCAAATTTTGTAGTTTTTAAGTTTTTTGTAACTAATCTGTGAACATTTTGTTGTGCATCATTATCAAGGCGTCAAGCTGTTAATGAGCACAGAAAAAAAACAAATGAATGATTGAATCAATGAATGCTTCAAATTTTGAAGATAATACTTTGAATTTGCTGTTTTGTATGTCATGATTCAGTTTGTTTTCGTACTGTTTTAAATTCGGCTAGTATGTTTTATCACCTTTTTTATAAGTCGATGGCACAATAAATTGTGCTTATTTTTTATCCTCTGATAAAATGATTGTTAATCCACAGCTTGGGAGCTTTGTTTTTTTAGTTTTTTTTTAATATTCGGGGGAGAACGTGTCATCATATAGTTGCCTAATTTTTCCAATAGACTGATTGTAAGCCAGGTTAGGATTTTCTTTAAAATATGCCGCACTCCACTCTTCATTATCAACAAGTCCTTGAACGTTTGAAGTGCTTCGTCACTTATTCTGAGGTACGGAAATGATTTTCGTTCTGTTACTTTTCAATTCTTGGGAATAGAGGGAAGGCAAAAATAGAAAAAAAAAGGGAACTATTATCTTGTGTGAATATTCCGTCTATGGCATCACTTCTTTTTAAATTTGTTACACAGATATCGATTGATGTGACACTTTTTAAGGTGACCCTAGTTGGGAGCGTTGTAAAATTGCTGCAGCCATAGCACGTCGCAGTATAATCGAAATTTGTCACATGTAGAGTGTCTGAGAGTGTATTAATGTTAATATCTGGCATTAAACAATATGGGAGTGATTCTAAAGTGAGTAACCAAGCAAGCGATCGTAAAAAAAAGAAAATTGCTTTTGTTTCCTGGGGGGGGGGGGTAACGGCAGAAACTAATGCCTTTCCAAGATGTACCGCGAGGAATTCGACATTTTTGTTTATCATCGCGAAAGAATCCGCTACTGAATAAGAGTAGCTGTTTTTAACATATATAAGGACTGCCCCACCTCTTTTATTATCCCTCATTAAATTGGCACAATCGTAGCAATCAAAATACGGCAGTTGATAATTTTTGCTCAACCATGTTTCGGTAAAGGTAATGACGTCAAAACGTAGAGAACGCGACCAAAAGAATATATCAAAAGTGTCTGTTTTGCCATTAATACTTTTTGCGTTTATGCGGATAGCTCAGAACGTAGACAAAACTTGCCTTCCAGTTTTATTAAAATGTTCCATCGTAAAGTACTCACATGGCTCTTTCTTATGCATTTAAAATGAGTGACTATAAAGGATCCTATCATATTAATTTTTTTCCTACACCATTTTTGCTGCGTCAGCTTGGGTAGCAATCCTGAAGATTTCCGAGCCATCGGTTTTGCGTGCATGAACCTTCCCGCTTTTGGCTCAGACATACTTCTATCCTACCTTCTTTTTTAGCTAGTGGCAACCATCAGCTTCTTGTGCTGTCGAATTTCATGTTTGTTCATATAAACAGCGTTAGACTGTTCACTAAAGCCCCAGTGTTTCAGATTGTCTCCCGCTTCTTCTTTGATTTCGTGTGCAATACATTTATTTGCATCATTGCCGGAAGCGCACAATTAAAATTTTGTTCGTTGGCTTTAATGTATGCACAGTGTGGCATATAAGAATTTATTTTTCGTCCACAGTGTTACCCAATACTTCACCTATTTTGTTTAAGAATGTTCTTTGATTCAGCTTGTGGCGGGATTCTTCTGATTTCTAGGTTGTTCACAGCTTCCATTTAATTCTAAATCATCTAGTCTGACGCGTAATTCTTGGTTTTCCTCTTCTAGCTTATGGCTATATTGTGTCAGTCGTTGTATTTCATTTTGTAATTATTTTTTTTTCTATTGGAAATTGGCTTTACCTCGTCGTCGGTGTCACCATTGAACGTTGACGTTTTCATTCACTGATCACTGAGATCAGCTCGAATCTCGCGGCGCAGATCAGCGATAGCCTGTGCAAAACATTTTGTTTCTTTCGCCATGTATAAGATAAAAATTAGACCAGGCGCCACATGAAGGTTCAGCTGTGTTCGGCAGCACTGCAAAAACAAGCGTACGAAAAGGTTCGCTTGCGTTTGGCTCTCTCCTGTGTATTCAATATTTGTTTGTTAGATGCCTGTAGGCAAGGCTCTACTGCCGAACTTTGAATCTGTGTATTTTATGACTAGATATATGTTTTGTGCTGTATTCGAAAATTGGACTCAAGTTTAAGTATTCTACTAAGTAATACAATACCCTCGTTGTTCGTTCATTTTTTTCATTTAACCACTAATCGTGCTTTGCCTTTTAAAATTTAAATTTTATTAGCTTTCACTGATCTATTTCCACAAAAGCGGGACAAAAACTTGTAATCGTTACTGCTACATTCTTCTTTTTTTTGCAGAAAGTATGTAAGTTTTACGGAGACTAAGTCCGAACGTTCTGTTCGGAGCAGTTTCCCTGGCTCAGGAAGCCACAAGCATCAACCCAGAGGATTTTATTTCCCTCTACCGCGTAGCTTGGTATGTATACTATCATGATCCGGGAGACAATTTTAA
This sequence comes from Ixodes persulcatus, assembly GCA_013358835.2. Classification (NCBI taxonomy): domain Eukaryota; kingdom Metazoa; phylum Arthropoda; class Arachnida; order Ixodida; family Ixodidae; genus Ixodes; species Ixodes persulcatus. Next base: position 7,228 of record JABSTQ010003394.1, read on the forward strand.
TATTTTAACAATTATTTTTTGTTATTTTTTTAATCTTAAGTTTCGTACCACAAGTCGCTTCTCTTCGCTGTGGCAACCAAGTCCGAACGTTTATTTGGCAGTTTCCCCAGGCTCAGGAAGCCACAAAACCTGTCTGAGAGGGTTAAATTTTCACCTATCACGTTGCTCGGTATGCCTAGTATTGTATTCCGGAGATCATTTTGATATTAACTATAAATATATATCAGTGGATATTTCACTCTGGTCCCTTGCACCATAAGTCGAGTGTCTTCACTCTGTGGACTAAGTCCTGACGACATGTTTGGCCAGTTACCCTTTCCACAGAAGGGCATGCACAGAACTCACCCCAGGAGCTTCAGCTGCTACTATAACGTAGCGGACTTTGTATATTACGCTAGTCTGAATGACTATTTTGATATTTTGTCTAATACTGTTTTAGTGAGTTTATGATTATTTCGTATATCATAAACCTGCCTATTTGGTGTAGACTCTTGTATCTCCTGAAGGTGTTCCATGCCAAGTTACGAAATTTGCTGTATCCCTGATTCCACAAGACCACCTGAGGCGATGGCAAACAGATTTTAATTTGCCTTTTCTGGCACCCAGCCAATGAAATGTCCGAGAACTCATGGGGGGTTCACATCCAGATCGTTCTAAGGACCCACTGCGACTCAACAATAATATGAACATCTTTTCTTACCTATATTTGCGTCTTACATCAGGTGGTATTTGTGTTTTTTTTATTTCACAATGACCAAACAATTTTGTGTAGAAGCTAATGAGGAGCTCGAGTAGGGGATGATGTTTCTTGTTTTACAGACCAAAGTGTGTGTCGCAGTTGGCACCAAATAATATAAGCTAGTCCAGACCTCAGTGAAGCACTGGCAAAATCGGCGATCACTCCTTTTGTCGTGCTAAGCGCTGAACCGTACACACGCGCTAAATCTGTTTCCACTCACCTACATCCACTTGTGTAGATCAATGATAATTCAGCCATTTTACCGCCCAATCATTGGTATGATGTGTTTTCTTCGAAGCCCCTCTGCCTTGACGTTTCTCCGCCCCTGTGTGTTACCTCGTCTCGTGTACATTTGTTTTGTGCCGGCAAACCTTGCAACAAAGTATGTCTTCATCGATGAATTGATGAGCCATATTTAAGGGCATTCACCTTTCCAACTGTTCTGACAAAGCGCAATAACTACCGAGTCAATGGTCTGTGAACGTGCGCGCGGCGTACGATATTTCGCAGAGAGCTATTATTAATACGAAAGTGTTCCACAGCCCAGTAAAGAAAGATGGCACCTTCCAGAAGGCTTTGATTGTAATGGTCGTTCATATCCTTGGGCTAGATGCCTTGGTATAGACCTTTCCAATAGATGCCTTCTGCATCTGCCATCTTTTTTTACTTTGCTGTGGAACGCCTTCTGATGATGTGCAGTAGCTTTATTCCGCGAAATATTGAACTGCGCACCTGCGCTCACAGCTGAGTGGCTCGGCAATTTTTCGCCCGAGAGATAATCATTGGAAAGCTGTTAAACAAGAAAAATTGTGCCACAGTTACGGATCTCTGTAACGCGAAATTCAGCGTCAGCTCTCAGTGCAGATTGAGCAATGTAATGGTCACTGACCCCACGTATCATGGTCACGTGATCATCCGACCACTCTTCGTATGCTATTTCTACAGTAGTCAAGTGGTAGACGGGACTCCACTGACCATGGTCACGAGGTCACCCATGGGTGAAAGTCACGTCACCTCACGGATGATGGTCACGTGAGTTTCCATGGATGATGGTTCGCGTTTCTGATTGGCTTACGAGGGCTATAGCTTCAACTACACTGCACGGCTTTAGTGAGACAGCTGGTGCACAATATAAGTCATCCGCGAGCTGCCAAATAATAGTAGGGTACGATATCCTTTTGTTCAAGTTTGAAGGAGAATGAATGTTGCCTTAACACGTCGACCTGTAAGGTTGTCCACATCTTGCATTGTGTGATGAAGACAGTGGCGCTTTGACTGTATAGTCTTCGTCCTTTTGTGTTGGTAAAGATGACTTTGAGATTGAGACTATATAAGGAGGTTGGCGAAATAAAAGAGTTAGCTAAGTTTGAGACGTCGTCCCGACTATTTTATGTCTCTTCTGCGTTTTGATGTTTCTTCACCACCCCAGACTCAGGTTAATTCAACATTGTTAATAGACACCAGATCGCCTGCACCTCTACAATACATTCACGAAAAAAGTGAAAAAAACACTCTTTGGTGGAGGTTTTATGGGCATTTGTTCCATGCTCTAATTAGACATATTTGAAGTCCAGTCACATTCGCACTGAAACTTACAACTACTATGTTAGAAGGTGTGCGTGTTCATGGGGTGGTAACGGAAAATACACATCTCGTAAGACTACTCCTTAATACTTTACGAGGCGCCTTCCTTTTGGTCGCTGTTTGGAGCGCATGGTAATAACTATATCCTATTTGTTCTCTGCCAATACCAACTATCTTGATTGGTGTAATTGCATGATTAACCGTGTTTAGCGGGCATTCCGCCTCGTCAAGATTGTTTTTTTTTTAAAGCGACCAATGAGAGCTTGCTCTGACCATGAGCTGAGAAAAACGAACCCCAACATGGCGTCCCGTGATTAACCCCCATTAACCACAATAATTATTTCTTTCTGCGAGTGAAGGCAACTATGTGATACGAAGTGAGCTAGAGCTCTTGACTTCCTTCAAGCAGAAGTGCTACCATATTTAGAAGTATTTGAAGGCCAGCTCGCATCGACACGTAAGGTTTGTACTGCCAACTTGGTTTGAATTATTATGTGAAATATGATAAAATCAGTTACCACCAACATACCTTGGCTACATACAGCGGCGAAACGAAAACACTTTTACGAAAGTTAAACTGTTTTTGACCTTAAGTAAGGACTTCAGGAAAAGGCTAATCCTCGCAAATGGGACTATACCCTCTACAAAATCTTCTAGAAAGATATTGGTTGATTCAGACTGTACCAGAAAATATAAACCGGAGCCATTATTACTTAACTTCCACATACACCAACAGACTTCGTCACGTAGGAAAGTCAAAGAAAAGTTAAACAAAGAATTTAAAGGAGAAAAGATCTGCTTCAGTTCAACGGTCGTATCTCCTCTAAAGGCCGCATGCTGAATCTCAATAGTCACAGTCGCACTGAAAACAAAAACAAAAAAGTTATTTTTGCAAGGTTACGCTCTTTGACAGTCTGGTGATTCTTTGCAGGTGACATATTTTATCATAGTTATAACCCAACCAAGAAAAAAAAAAACGTTTGTCTAATTTGTTCACGTTTAAGTCATTATATGTGTGGAGTGCTCTCTAAGGAAATTGCAATGTTAAGCAGCACTATGAGTGTACAAACCGCAACCTTTGAAACCTCCATACGCCTGCTTTTTTGAAAGCTTTATTGTGGAAATATTACCAAATAACTTAAGCTACTTCCCTAAAAATCCTAAAAAAAATACAGGATAAGAGTACACTCTAAGAAAAAATGGTCAATATATACCTCCATTTTCAGAGGAATGATTTCGTAACCTGTTTTTTTCAGAGAGGGAGAGACTTTTGTCCCTGGAGCATAGTTCCTTATTCGTCTGCATATCAATAAGGCGGCTACGAATGAAGCGAATCAAGCTCGATAAGGCTTAGCGAGGACGCTACATATATTGTCGCTCTCTAAACGGAACGCTGCGCGATTCCACCGAAAATCGTGATTAGTTTTCTAGCAGTCATATACGTGGGGCTACTGACGGTTCCGCATTGCACCCAAGCAACAATCGCAAAAAAAAAAAAGAGTCCACTGCTTCACACCATTCTAACCAAGTCAATGGCTTTTGGGGAGAAAGGAGCGGCCGACAAAATCATAGCACGAGATTATCACGAAGTGTATTGATTGACGAAGCTAGCTTTCTGTGCAGGTAAGGAAATTCGCCTTTTGAACGCAGTCACTCACTCTGATCGTTGCCAACACTTCGATGTTAAACGAAGACAACCAAACCCCCGCCACTTCACTCTCTTAACGTCATACCATTGCACTTCCGTGAGCCATAATAAATATTTACTAGTCAGAACCGCACGTCGCGGAGGAGGGGTAAACCATTCGCGAAATGAAAAGCCGCTCTCAAAAGAGCTAATTTGAAGCAGCCTACTTCGCTCGTTGTTGAACTGTAGCCAAGAAATAGGCATCGGGAAGCCTGAAAGACGTTTTACTCGCTCGAACGCGCATGGCAATGTCAAGCAGAAGAATTGCAAGAAGCTAGGCTACGGTTGAGGTATGTACCGCTCTACTCATAGGGCAGTACATACCTCGAGCGAAAGGTGGCTTGCGCCACGTTTCGCATGGGGCATCTACATTTTACATACATATGTAGTACATACATTACACATACCAGAATCAACAGCTGAACATATACAACGAGCGCATAGACATACACAGCATGTACAAACAACATGAACCCAATACCCCGATTTCTGTATTTTCCATGCCCGGTGCATAGTCCGCCGATTATGCAGGTTTAAAAGTTGAAAGTTTAGGCTCTGCGGACTATCTACGCGTGCGGACTATGCGGGACGTTTGTTTTCAGGATAGATTAATATGACAAGATGTGCCAAATTTTGACAATGACAAAGTGTGTTAATATTGATCAAAGTACAATACAAGTTTCTTTGTGAGCTAAGAAAGAAGACAATTGTCAAGGTATGCCGCGTATGAGAAAATATTTTCGTGTCGACTGAGTAGCAGGTGTTGACTATGCACGCCGTGAGGAGCATGCACCGGGTGTGGAATATCTAAGTAAAAACTTTTTTGGCTTCTGCGGATTAAGTAAGTAGAAAGTGGCTTCTGCGGATTATACACATAGTGCGGACTATATCCCGGAAAATTTGGTACTGAACATGAACAACGCACTTCAGGGTTTTCTACTCCTTGTTTTGAACGAACAGATTCTATTGGTGATCGCCTAAGCAATGCATAATGTTTCCGTATATTGATTTCTTCCCAGTAATGTCATTTCTCAGAAGGTGTTTGTAACGGCCCGACGGATGAATCCCTTAGTGAAAACTGAACCTTCATACCATAATTATTTGCGACTGGCGAATACATAACCCGCTCAACTGCAGTTCCTAGCAGTCATGTTTTCCCTTCCTCGCAAAGCACGTCGTAGAATGGCGCGAGGGACGCCGGTTTTTTTTTTCTCTCCTAGCATTCGTCTTTGTTTTTGCGTTACCTGTGTGCTGGTATGCAATGGTCGTTTTGAATTAACCTCTGTGAAGGAGGTATTCATTCAGCTGTAAGCTGTGCTTCAAGGGCAGAAAATCACATTTTAGCCAACGTAAATGCGGTCAAAGCCGGCATTTGAGGCAGATGTGGTGTCCGGCTATCTAGGCCGTGATGAGATCGAAAACAAGCTCGTCAGCCCCAAGCCGACTGTCGACCGAAAACTATCCGGCTACAAAACACAAGAATTATTTGTAGGAACACATCGCTCTTTCTGTTTGATTTCGTTTAATGCTACTATGACAAACTCTTAATATAGTATTTTCCGTCACATTCAAGCCTCTTTAGTACTTTACCGAGAGCGCATTCGCTCTCGAGGAAAAGACAAGAGAATATTGTCGGCGACATTTACATCGGCCCGCACGACAGGAGCTACGGTTTGGACCAGCATTCCAACAGAACCCGCATGTCGATTGATTGCACGTAATCACTCAAGAGGTCTTCTGAAACTCGTCAATGTAACTAAGGTTTGTCAGCCTGCTACAGTATACATTATCTCATCTTGCTGTTGCCCCACTGGTATACACGAAACGTATGGTAACTTTGGCGAGTTGGCGATTACAGTCTTGGTTCACAACGGGCATTTTCATGGCGATGATGGTGACACGCGGAAATACAAAACCACGGCGATCATCGTTGGCACTGCGGTTGAGAGGTCATGGAGTTGCTTAGATGACCATCTTATTCCAGTGTCCGTTGCACTGCTGGCACTGCTCCTGAGCTTCGCAGTTTCTAAAGGCTTAGTTTGGTCGCTTGACAAATGTATTGGTCAAAACGTCAATGTAACCAAGGTGCTCTGCGTGTTTCGACCGGGAGGCTAAATTGCAGGAAGCCTTCGCTGCCGCTGACGCTGAATCAGCTCCACAACGTTTATTAAAAAAAAAAACGCGTACGACATGCCCAGAAAACGAAACCAAAAAAAAACATAAGGCGGGAGGGCGGAACTTTCCTCCCGTTTGCCTAGTGGAGAAAAACGTCTCATGTCTCCCTTCTTCTCGTGTCCGGTTGGTGGAGCGACAGTAGAAGAGAGAAAAGCGCGCCGTTTATTTCTTTTCCTTTTTTTTTAATTTGAGTGTGAGGCATGCATGTAAAATGAAGTTTTGGTCACAGAAAGGCCCAAATAAATTACGTCGAAGATAATAAAAATTATTTTTGTTCTGTATTCTGTTACTGTCTCAGACGATGGTAACCTAAGCCATTGTGAACAATAACATGGTATTTAAGCAATCACATGATAGGAGGGAGTAGGGGTCGTGTCTCAAAACGCCTTTGAGATATGACATGCTCTTCACCAGGTGACGGGCTCAGGTGTTTTAGTGCCCGAAGTTTACGAACGACCAGTCGACCGGCAGTACTGAAAGAGTCCTGCGAAACTTTATTGCATCAAGTAACAGTCTTCGCAAACGGGTTGCAACAAGAGAACAATGCCATTACTGTCTAATCAGAGAGGTTGCCTCGCAAATTTTGATATACCAAAAAATGCCGACGCAAAAACGGAGTTGGTGAAGTTCTTATCGCCCGAGCAGGAATTATGTGTTCCCTATTTTCTTTCCATTCTAGCAACTAGATCGAGTTCCATCGTTTTCGATTCACCGAGTGGGCAAATAAACAGTTGAGAAAATGGGGAAAGAAGCAAGAGCTCCCAAATAGCATCCATGGTTGAGCGACAGCTGCCGCCCCTTGGAGAATAGCCGCAGACCTGTCGCAACACAAAGAGGCAGGATGTTCAGGAAGAGAGAATCTCGGTAGAGACGAACATAAAATCAAGACGAAAAAAGTTAAAGTGCGTCTGTATTACCTTCGCTGTTTGTGGTCATGGCACACACTAAACTCAAACAGTCCTTCTTCGCAGACTAGATGTCTAAAAATAAAGCGAAGACGCTAAGGAGGGTGGTAGACAGAATGACGAAACCGAAGATTCTTTTCTCTCAATCGAGAAAGTCTATCCTGGGTTCTCGACGATAGGATAAACGTAAAAACATACATGTATCAAGCCAGTCGAAAGCCGAGTCGTGGGACCGCCACAGTGGGAGCCCAGGCGGGTATTGAAGATAAATACGATTTTTGTGTTATCGGATGAAAGTGAATGGCGGCAATAGTCATAAAAATAAGTAGAAAGGAAGCTCATATGACCGCCTTTAAGCTGGCGCTGCCGAGAGGGAATCAAGGCCGACAATATGAGATCATAGACCCCGCCGAAATTGCTCCTGGGAAAACTTTAGAGCTTCTCCGATTTCTTTATTGACTTTTACAGTTTATTTCAATATATGTGACCGCGCACGCTTGACAGCAAGGGTTTCTTTTTTGTATTATTGCGGAATGTCTTTGTGTTTTTTTTTTTCTCTACTTCATATCAAATTCATTCAAGATAGTTTCCATCAGATTTTGTGAAGCGTAAAGATAGATATTGGGAAAGAGATAATGGACCAGTCATCACCTGCCGTGATATGTTTCAAAAGCCTATATGAAATTCTCATATCAATGATTTTGCGTTAAAGTGGAAACACATAACTCGAGACTTGATGAAAGTGATTGCAAAACCCACTAAAATTCAAGGACACTGACGATATAAAAAACAGGAAACACCGCTCAAAGAAAGCTGTATGTGGATTTTTGAATTTAGATCATGCCAAATTCATGATCATCATGAGTGTGCGTGGCCTGTGAATGTGAAATATTTTTTTATATATATATTTGGTTTGTTCAAGCCCCGTATAATTAAATAGATATAGACAAGCCATATAATTTATGAACGGTTTCATTCTCTGATTTTGGAAGAAGTGAAAATGTAGAAAATATGACTGTTTCTTCTCCAAACAATTATGAACATTTTTGTTGCATTGTTGAAAAACTTATCACAACGGAATTATTTTTTCCTTTAATGAGCCTTCTTGTCTCCGTTCCATCAAACTTATGACCCAAGAACTCTGCGAAGATGTTTAGTTTAAACAAATTATAAATGAAGCAACATTTTTATTTTTATTCCAGTGATTGTAATATTTGTAAACATATAATTTTAATTCAACTCAAATTGATATTTTAATAAGCACAAATAGGATTGCCATTTCATAATCAAATAGAGTATGCAAATATCTAAAGGCGGCTTAAAAGGGTAATGACATGTTTTTTTACTCAGTTTTCAGCCACCACAGTGGCCGAGATGTTGACCACAAAAAGAGAAATTAATAGCAACGGTGTGTGTAAGGAGGGGGGGGGGGGTGCGAAACCCGCTTGGGGTCAGCATAGTCTAGCCGTTCCCCACCTGGAATAATCACCTAGAATAATCTACGCCCGCTGACATCCTCGCCTTCCTCCATCGAACATCCTCATAGTCGGATGGCGGATACTAGGCAAACATGATCCGAGCCCGATGCCGAGCGTGCTTCTGCGCGTTGATAGGACACGAGACCCAGCCGAACTCTGGCGCAGCACTCGTGTCCACTCTGTGTCTTCGCTCGATCTGAATATGATGACGTCAAAGTTTCAGCGCGCAGCCTTTGCTTATTCAAGATGATTTCGCAAAGAGTGCCGAGGGCAATGATTTCTGCGTTCTTCATTAATTGAGGGAGCCGAGTCGGCTTCGATATCGCCGCTCTTCGCACGCTTAGTTTCGGTTGGAAGCCGAGCACAAAGGTGACCGATCTCGCCCCCGTAGTTACCAATACAAATTCTTAATCAAATTTTCACGACGGTCTACACAATATATATTGGTCAAACGTCTATTTTAAAAAAAAAAAAACATTATTCTTCAAAATTTAACATCTTCCTACAAGAAACACGTCAATTGTTGTCTTGCACAATTTGAGCCAAAACGAGTGGTTAAACAATTTTTTTTAAACATTATATATATTAAAAAAAAACTCCTGCTTTCTTGCGGTTTTTTGCGGCGTGAAATTGAAGGAGAAGATGTGACAAGAGCGCGGGGGGTCGTCAGATCGTCAAGCCCTGACCGGAACGATTAGTGGGTAGGCCTAAAGATTGCTCCTTTTGTCTCCATGGCAATCGTCGAACGCTTTGGAATGCAAGAGCCAAACGCCAGACGCCAGCGTTCCGCTTTTTAACGCGTTCAACGAGTGAAGGGCAGAAAAAGCTGCTAGCCTTCGCTCTACTCACTAATCGTTCCAACCAGAGCTCGGCGTTCTGACTTCCCCGCGCGCTCTAGTCTTTTCCTCTCTTTCCGCTTCTCGGCACACAATCTGCGGCAAAAATGAAGACGCTGCGCAGCCCTGAACGCTCTTACACTGTTGTGTTAAAAAAAAGAGAAGTAGAGTTTTAGTGGATCACTTTGGCACCGCTACTGCGCAATACGCTAAATCGATGACACTACTGCGCATGCGCGGTGCCAGCAGAAAATTACCGGAGCTATACTCCGTTCACCCTTAAGCTGAGTCTAGAAGCTCCGCCTGGAGCGCGAGCTCGCTCGCTTCCGTAGTGCTTTGGTCGCGCGTGCTTGCGCGTTCACACTTGTGTTAGCAAGGGCAGAAAGCTCGCGCTGATGGCGGTGCTTCTACAGGGTGTCTATAATAGCGCCCAGGCTCTTTAAATCGACCGCAAAAATCTGTTTCTTAACCTATCGCGCTACAATGTTGTGCAGCGTTACTCAGAGGTGGTGTATTTTTTCTATAAAGGTTGCAAAGAGCGAACTTACCTGAGAAAAAAAGTTAAAAAAGAAAATGTTTTAACTCCAATGGAAACCCAGCGAAGTTACCGGTCTTCAAAGAATAGGGTGCCATTTGCGAAGGAAAAAAGGGTTGGCCCAAGTGATCGCGAAGCCAACTGCCGCCAACAAACGCGCATACGACGCCGAGAGCCTGTGTATGATGGCAGACATTTTTTCGACTCAAAAGCGCCGCGTGTTCCGAACGCGGCGAGAACTCCTGCAATGCAGACGACATAAATACCCCGAAGAAATAAAAAAAAGTCAAAATAACCGTTCAAATCATTTTTTAATTGATTATGTGTCCATTCAATGTTTTTTTAGAAATCAAAACACCTCGCGCCGCTTTTGAGTCGAAAATATCGTCTGCCATTTGACGCCGGCTTTCGGTGCCGTGTGCTGGTTCGTTGGCGACAGTTGGCGTCACGAACGCTTGCGCCATCTCTTGCCTCCCGTGCCAAACGACGCCCTATTGTTTGAAGACCGGTGGCTTCACTGCGTTTACATAGCAGTTAAGCCTTTTCACTTTTTTACTTTTTTCTCAGGTAAGTTTGCTCTTTGCAAATTTTATTAACAAAGAAAACCACCTGTGGTCAACGCTGCACAACATCGTAGGGCGATGGGTTAAGAAACCGATTTTTTCCGGTCAATTTAAAAAAAACCTGGCCGCTATTCAAGACGCTGTAGCGTCAGGCTTAGGGTGAACGGAACATAGCGGAGCGGAGGCGCGCAATTTCGCGAAAGTTGCGAGAAACGTAACGCGGCGTGGGATAGGAAAGAGCGTGGATAAAAACAGCCAGTGAGAGACGCAATTCAAGATGGCCGCCGCCACTGCACTCTTGTCCGGTCTAAAGCCACTGGATCTGGGAAAGTAGTGTCATTGCCCTCCCGCCTGCTAACAGGACACAAAGAAATACCACCATACAGACGACAAAACCTCTGAAGGAGATTGGCTGATCGGTGTCGGTTGTTATGGCGATCGCGTTTCTGGGCCTTTCAAATCATCGAAGCTCCGAAAAGACCGTTTAAACCAGTCGCACCAATATCGCTACGGACCATCATCGAACTGGAAAGTTCCTCGGCCAATATTAGCCTCTTTGGCACTATGCGTGCGATGAATGTATCACTCATGCGTATCTCCCCAGATCGATTACAATTATGTTTGCTCTTCTAGCGTATTACAAGACAGGAAAAAGTATATTTCAATGCCTCCAAGAGCTGACGCAGCATGTGGTGGCGTACATCTTCTTAGCGCCGTCACATGCAACATAAGGGCTTGGAGGCATGTAAAATTGTCTTTCTCTAAAACCTCCCCTTTGACTTGTATCGCCGCAAAAGTGAGGAGAACATTTTTCAGAGGACTCCCGTGCATTTTGTTTTTCTTATCGAAGAACTTGTGAAGGAAACCGGTGTCTCTTGACTGGCGGCGTAGTACCTGAATTTTATTTCGGAAACAGGAACCCACAATATTCGAAAGGGTCAAACACTGAGAGGCATATGTGATGAAACTGGTACCTGAAGATGTCCAAACTTTGCTAGATAAGAAGAGAGAGACTGGGTAAACTTTTATGCCTTCGGAGCAAAATCGTCAAAACCTTCTTTCTTTCAGAGTTGACTGCGCAAATCCAATCGAATTTTCTCCGAGGTAAGCTAGCGTCAAAAGGAACCAAAAAAAATAAATAAAAAGTGCTCAAAATGCAGGACCAGATAGCACACTCTGCCTTTCTTGGAAACTGGACAGCCCACTTTGGAATACTTTATCTGCTGAGCAAGTTGATGGCCACGTATATTTCAGCGAGGCTCGCTCTTAGATTGGAATGTCACCTCTTTGTCTTTTTTTCATTGCATTTGTGCCACTTTTTTCTATTATCAAAAAAAAAAGAAAAGAATGGCCACGAGGGACGGTGACCGTACCAAAAGTTTCAAGACGTATCCGAATTCAGGTTGGTCGCAGGGAAGTAATCTGACATAAGAGAAAAATGCGAAGGCGGAGCATAAAGGTGATAGAGAAGAATGCTTTTGCGTTCGTGCGCTCTTGCAAGAGGACTCCCAAATCAGCGACTCTGAAAATGTCGCGTGCGATTTCTTGCGTTTCGAAGGGTTACAATATTTTATATTTATTGTTTTTTTTTTCTTCTAAATTATACTTTTTTTTGCGGCGCTTCACATATCAGAATATAAAGCGCCCCAAAAAAAAAAACGACAGGACAAAGAGGAGAGTAAACAGGACGAGGCGCACTCGCAACTAAAGTTTATTTATGAGAAAACACATAATATATAGGCCGTTAAAAACGCCTATTCATCACATCAATCGATAAGACCCCTTGATAAAATGAAACTCTTTCCCTGAGAGAGCAAGGGAAGGTTCACTAACGCATTCGTCTCCTCTTGCCTTAATCTCAAACCCCTCGTGCACTTCTCGGCATATCTTATCTTTATATTTCGCCAGAAACTTCACATCATGCAGAACTGTAGAGCACGGGCACCGACTACAGTGAACAGCTAGATTACCAGACGGGCTTGCTCTTATAGCTGCTGCATGTTCCCGTGCACGACCATTGACACATCTACCAGTCTGGCCGATGTACACGGAGCCGCAAGTCAGCGGAATTTCGTACACCACTCCGACGGCACACTCAGCATATTCGGTCCGGTGTTTTGTGCTCGAATGCTCCATATCTGGCTGGGGATTATTAATCCGGCGGCACAAGCGTGCCATTTTTTCCCGGGCTGAAAATACTACGGGTACTCTAAACCGCTGTGCAACTTTCTTTAAATTATGGGACTTGGCATGCAAGTACGGAATAATTACCGGTCTTATTTTTGGCTTCTTTCTTGCCAGATTAGTTGCCCCTTTGAATTCATATTATTTAAATATATTTAGTTTTGCAGGTTGTCTGCGCAAGGGAATAAACCATATACTCTGAGGCACTGGCGAAAATAAAATGCAAGTCAAAGCGACAAAGATTTCAAGTCAGTAGACACATATTCAAGAAACAATCATTTGAACATAAGAGTACACGAACACACAAAACATGACAGAACATTCAATTGGTCACATTGCTACAAAACGAATTCAAAGTTACCATACATAATCTCCCATTTTTTCGATATCTATTTTTGTTGAAAGGCAATATGGTAATTAATTTATATGTTTCACGTGGCATTAAAAAACGAGACACGACGATTACGCGTTTTTCTTGTCTCAGTGTTGTCACCCATTACGTAGCACCGTAGAGCACCAGAGAAAAATGTCGTGACATAACTTTTGATGGTCCGGAAAAATGTAAAAGTACTTATATAGAAAGGGACAGTAAGGATGGTCTCTAGTCTTGTTCAAAGCTAGCGTGCATCAAAACGAAGAGAGATAAAACGTAAAATACGACTTCTATGTCTGGTTTCGGTTTGGGTCGCGCATTGCATAATACGACGATCGTAACGCATGGCCACGGAATCCGAGCGTGCAGACACTCTATAGCTTAACGAGAGCCAGCCAGTCGCTGATGGTCGGACAAGAATAACCCGCATCTATAGGTAGTATTCACTCGTGGCCATAGTTTCGACCGCTGTTACAGAGCGCGAGTTTCGAAGCGCTTCCACAACGTCTTCGGAAATTACACTTCCCACCACCAAGATTGTGAGTCTTCTCAGAAGATAAGTGGGGTATCGTTTTGAGCATGCTCTGTAAACGTTGCACTCAAGTATGGCGCCCAGTAAATATAAGAGCCGTATATGGAGAAAGCATGGTCATTCATTGGGAAGTATAGGATGCAATTAAGGATGTACCATTGGCCGAAGCCGGACTGGGCGTGTTCCAGAGCGTCTTCGCAAATTCGAATGAGGCCATACAGAAGCCGGATATATTACCCTGGTGGTGGTCGCGAAGAAAAAAAATTAATACGTGCGTCGGAGTAACTCGCGGTGACTGAAAATATGGTGTACGTGATGTTTTGAATCACGGTCATCCAAAATCATGGTGGAAAAGTGCGACTAGCGGAGCGATCGACATAACCGTACACCAGCAGCCGAGGGTCGGGAATCTGCCGTCCGAGAGGTCACACTCTGTCCGAGCAAAACAGAGTTCGAGCGGCACATTCGTTTCTTACATCTTTTTGCATGACCATAATCAAAACATCACGTGCACCATAGTTTTAGGCATACAAATTTACTACATTTAACACTTGTGCTCTTATAAAAAGTTTCTCGCTAATATCGCTAGGGGAATATTTTCGGCTTCTGGTTGCGGAGGAGAGCATGCCAAGCCATTCATCTGCGTCTGGTGCACTTTCTGGCTTTGCCCACTCATTCCATTGACTAAACTCTCTATACACGGCTCTGGTAAATACCACCTATAGTGGCGGCCGTAGCTGACGGCTAACTTCCACAGCGCGTTTGCAGCATTCATTCCACGCCGTCAATGTCGCCGGTCTTGTGAACGTTTAAGTATGAATTCTTTCTGAGTATGCCCAGTGAACAGTGCACTCAAATATTGCGTCCAGTGAATACCCCAATTCCGCGCTGCCGTCCCTGTGTGCATGAGCAGGTGCAACACTGTCGACGAGATATAATACGAGTCGTCGAAGACTGAAAAAACTACAACAAGCCATGCTGACCCAAGGAACGAATGAAGCCTTCACAGGCAAGTCATGCTCAAGATACATAGAGCGAATAAGGTTCTATTTCGTTGTGTTGTTGTGCCACACGTCAAAACGATAAAAAAATAAAATAAGGAATCCTGGGCACAAAGAAAAAACGATGTTGGTTCCGGTGAAAAGGGTAGAATGATACGCGAGAGTGCTGATTCTAAAACACAAACTGGTTGTATTGTAACGTGCGTGGACATATTAAAAAAAAATATTGTGTCACCAAGAAGAGTCACCAAGCAACCAGACCGCACAAGAAAGCTGTGGCATTCGAAATACACTTGTTGTCGCACATGGTGCCACTTACCCTCCGCTTTAAGCGGCCCCGGACTGCGTCGAATATGTATTTTATTTTGTTGTGTGGTATCAGTTGTGGAAAAAGTAAACGTGGAAGGTCACGTCACCCAGATGCAGTTGTAGCCTCCACAGTGGTACGGCACAAGTGGCGACATAAGGCGCAGTGGCAGAACAGTGGACTAAGTCTGAGATGAAAACAAACTGCTGTCGAAAAATGGCGCCGGAAAAAACAGAATACTAATCAAAACGAATAGTACATTTATTTTTGTCCTCCGTACCTGACTTTTTAGTATTACAGCGAAGCTGTATGTGACTCGTAAGTCACTTTTTTGTGTCAACGCCTTGCTGAAAAAAACGAAAATAGAAAAAAAAAAAACATTGAACGATTGAAGCGAAAAGTGCATATCACGCATACAACATACAGCACAGCCTTCGTTTCAATAAAGAACAAGCACAAAACAAGCGCCCCGACCACATGTTTGACAATAAGGCGCTCCTAATAACAATGCGAAGCACGCAGTGCTCACCGCATACGTTTCTCGATAAAGATTACTGTTGCGCAAGCTGCCCCAACTTCGGCAGGCTTGCGATGTAGGGAGTGACGTCACTATACCTTTCATAGTACGTGAAAGATTTGGTACAGTGCATTTACTTTTCTTTCGTCAATCATTTTGTATAGTGTAGAGGGGCAATCGTTGCAGGTGATACCACAGCTTTGCTGGCCGACCACCTTAATTACCAGCCTCGACCACCTTAAGAGCCCGACTTTTATTCCATTCCTGCGTGTGATTTGATGGCGTAAAGATAATGGCGGGAAGCTCGCGCTTGTTTTCCGTCGTCACCCATTGTTTCACTCGTTTCAAGAAAAAATGTCGTTCCATATCGATATACGAGTTCGATGTACTTTTTACTATGCTGAAAGACAAGCGCATTACGGGCATTCCCGTCGAAGCAACGTGATAAAAGTGAAAGTGTGGTTAGTATACACTTTATTTAGTACCGCTTAAACAGATCGCATTGTGTAAAGCGCCTGTTAAGATTAAAAAAAAAAGAACACCAAGACTTGAACATTGCACGAATTGGCCTCACGTGAGGTCGTGCGAAGTTAGCAATAAAATATAAATAAGCAATAACAAGCGTTCCAAGTGATCAACCACCAACGTTCGAGAAGTTTAATACAATAGAACTAAGGGAAACGCAAGTTTATAACCCGCACTAAAACATAAAACAAGCTATTTACACCTAGCTCCCCTGTCTTCTGTCTTAACCTAAAACAAACTGAATTATGCGTTCTTCGTGGTATTTCGGAACCAAACCGGTCTACTTGAGCAGCGGTTCTCAAATGGGGGTAGCGGACCCTGTGGGGTCCGCGAAGGCATTCTAGGGGTCCGCGAAGCCCAGCCTCATCAGTCAAGCCCGGCAATAAAAGTTGTCTTTTGTCAAATTGAGAAAAAATGTTGCAATTTTCGGGTGAGTTTTCTCGTCTATATGTCAATAAGAGAAGTCTACTTCACACTAGCCCTTATTTATATCCATTTATTAAATCACTATCATAATTAACCTACACATTCCACTTCGCCTTACCGCGAGCGGGGTCCTCCAACATCTGCTACGGTCCTCAAGGGGTCCGCGAAACATCAATGGTTGAGAACCACTGTACTGGAGGTTGAATGTCCCTAATTGTCGCCGGCGCTTTCAGGAAGTGTATACATCTACTCCGAATAAGAAACATTCACTATAGAACTGTGATAGATAAGTTTCAGAACTTCGTTCGGACATTCGGACTGCCAGAAAAGGTGCTCATGGATGAGAGTACATTGTTTGTATTGCAACATATTTCGGTGTTTTTCAAGAACAGCGGAATCCAACGCATCACCAGTGCGCGATATCATCACGCCACAAATGATCTGGCTAATATAAGGGTACAATAAACAAAAGTAGTAACTGAAGAAGATAAATCATGTTGCTGGCATGTAGGCTTTCTCCGTTTATGCTCAAGCAGCATATGGCCCCAAGTGTGACTACAGGACAGACGCCAAGTATGTAATGTTTGGTCGACATTACCTAACGCAAACACACGCCTGGGTCGCCGTTACATGATGAAGGAAGGCGAAAAGATAAAGCAGCGTCCTGGTCTCCAGTCACACTTTCCATAGGACCAAGGCCTCTTCGGGAGACATTCCCCAAGAACACTGCGGAATATGCCATACACTGTAACAAAGGTATTTGAATCTTGCTCATGGCTAGTTTCCGCCGCACGAGGCCCAGGTCGATGGCACGAGGGTCACTTTAGCAACTGAACTCAAAAACATAAAGAGGTCATCTAAGTGCAGAGACGTGTTCGGGTGACAGCAGCGTGACACTTGCACATTATCTGGCGCCGCAATAGAAAATTGCTATCAATGCTGAGCCATCAACATCGGGCGTTGCGCAAGATGCGTCGAACCCAGCGATAATTGCACATTCCAGACTCACGCAGTGTCCCTACATCATTCATATCTCAGTGCATAAGACAGCGTCCTGAAGAGTATTCTGACCGTCTCAAAAAGGAGAAGTGCTTTGCCAGGTTTTGGTCTGGATCGCGCACTCCATAAAGACGACCATCGGGGCAAATCTGTCTTGGGATCCCAGTGCGCAGACGTTCTAAAGCACCTATAGAGCCAGCCGTTCGCGGATGGGCTGACTAGAATAAACCTCAGGCATTCGGCGGTAGTTTTTGCTAGTAAACGCAACTACACCAAATTCTTAAAAAAAAAATGGGCAAACTAAACTTGAAAATTTGTAAATGTGCACACCGGCCACATTTAGTGTTTGTAAATTTTTATATAAAACTTGAATCCAAAAATACTAAATATATGTATTTATTTTGAGAATCCTGTAATGAATGCTTTTTAAAATTAACTTATGTTAATGTTTCGTCCCTGAATTTGTCCTATATGAAGGCAATTCTCTATATGTTTTATGGATTGCAAAAATAGGACGTCATGCTTCGCAGCTCGACGATTCTCCAACCACATCAAAAAAGTATCCGAAACTTCGTCAAGCTGCTTGTATTTAGTGTTCGTCGGCAGTCTCTGCTATAACTTGATGTGAGTGAAAATGCTATTATTTTAGTAAAATCATAAAACTAAAAACAACGTGTTAAGTAAAAGTAAATGAAGCACCCGTAAGACACTGAATAACAGGTTTGAGCTGAGCTAAGGTTCATGTATATGAGAAACAGATTGAACGCTAAACACTTAAACAAAGACAGGACATGACATACACAGAGCTGTGTATGTCCTGTCCTGTCTGTGTGTAAGTGTTTAGTGCCCAAGCTGTTTCTCATAGACCTGGACGACCTTTACGTAATTAGGCTGTCAAGAGATAGAACGTTTTAGGGAACCGTTTTTGCTCCTCCGATGCGGTACAAGGAGCCCCCCTAAAAGAACTGCGCATATGGCAGACTTCTGTGGTAGCGCATGCGCAGTTCGTACCCCAGGGCCCATCGCATCGTATCGGAGGTGGAAAATACGGTTCCCTCAAACTCTCTACTAGACTAGAGGTGTGGTACTTGTTTCACATACTAAGACTCCGATTACTACTCGAAGAATACGTTGAACGAGTAGTCAAACTTCAAATTTAACTAATTTTTTTTACCGGTAATGGTTCGAAGGGACACAGCACATTTGTAGAATGATTAATACCGTTGACAAGTCAAGACGTAAAACTTTTTCTAAACTGATATTTGTTTTACGCTGGTGCTTTTTGTTTAACGCTGCCACATGCATTGCCACCAAAGCTCTGCAAATAAATATTTATTTTATATGATAACATGTTCGATAACCTGGTTCCCGCAATAAAAAAATAGTTCTTGCATCCTTTTTTGTGGCGATGTGCCGATGAAACAGGTAGAGCATTGCAGCCTCAAAGCGAAACAACACCCTTAGTGGCCATACGCCATGGTTTGCGTTGTTCTATACCTCTGTATACTCTGCTGGGTTCATCGATCCTCCCTGGCAGACAACAATAAAGAGCTAGCTCGGGTTCTTTGCGTGCCGTACAGGGAGCCTGGAAAAGGGCTAACGAACCCGTGTTTCAGTCCGAATAAATCAATATCCACCCTAACCTACGCCACGGGACAAGACCCTAGTAGACACCTATGACTCGTGAGCAGCATTTCTGTACGTATTCGTAAGCATTCGAGATAAGTCAAAGTTAAGGCTGGGTTTCTGGGCGTCACTGTTTCTCATGATCGGTCTTGCGCAGAGTTCGACTCTGCCCACTTTAGCAAGACCATCACACCTGAATGTTTTGTTTACCGGGTAAACACAAATAAAATACTACATTGTAAATCTGAAAAAAAGAAAACAACGTTTCGCGTCCAGTAAAAAAAATACAAACGTCGAAATTCTGGTTGCAAATTATAGTCACTATTTTGTGTGTTGGATTCAAAAATATTCTTTTCACTTGTCCGGAGTATACTCTAGATCACACCTCTTTTTGTCGTTATTATAAACCATTGGTTTAACCCAACTAATACTACAAAATATAAAAACACCTGAAATATATTTATTTTTAAATGGGGGGCTATTTCCGTATATACTTTTTCTAGCCCCACAGAGACGTTTTTCTGCATTTTTTTATACCTTTTTATTGTTTTTAAAAGGCAGTTTTACTTCTAACATCGATACATTTTAACAAATGTAATTTAGTAGTAGTATTTTCGCAGGTACAATTGTTTCTCCTCAAAGGTGACCCTGTTAATGTGAGCATCACACATCAATATATTTTAAACACAATTTAAAATGTACAGTCGGGGACAAAAGTCCCCAGGACGCGCGAGCTGCGACTGAAACGCATTGCTCTGCCATCTGCCGGCGTGTCGCCTGGTTTCGAGATCACATAAAAGCGCATGCGCGTCCTACTGTGCCTGCAAACATGTGTCTTTTCCCGCTCTTCTGTGGCGCGGCGCCTAACTCGTAATCGGGCGCGTGGTACCGCCTCGGAGAGAGCGCTTACTGACATGGCACATATAAAGCAAGGAATCACGGCAGCTCAACTGAGCGATAAACTCAACTGGTGATAAAGCAAGATGCAATGACACGGCAAAATGCGGCGCAATGCCGCAGGCGGTATCTCCAGTTTCGGAATGTGTAGCAGACGCTCGTCAGCCGCAAGCGCTATCTCCGAGGCGGTACCACGCGCCCGATTCCGAGTTGGACGCCGCGCCGCAGAAGAGCGGGAAAAGACACATGTTTGCAGGCACAGAAGGACGCGCATGCGCTTTTGCGTGATCTCGAAACCAGGTGACCCGCCGGCAGATGGCAGAGCAATGCGTTTCAGTCGCAGCTCGCGCGTCCTGGGGACTTTTGTCCCCGACTGTACGTTAATAACTTATGACATGTTTCTTGAAACATTGTGGATACGTTTGCAGCTGGGCTTTCGTAAAGTTTTAATCGGCGCATGTTATCGTCCGCCGAACATAAACCCCAGCGAATTTCATGATGCCATGAATAGTTGTCTGGGGCACTTAACGGAAGCTTACCCAAACGACGACATAATATTAGCAGGCGACTTCAATTTTCCTGGTGTTGACTGGGCGACGCTTAGTCCCTCATTTCAGTGTGCAAATCCGGGTCACTGCAATGATTTTCTTGCCTTGGCTAACTGTTTCGGGCTGCACCAACTAGTAACCACCCCTACCCGAGGGAATGCGGTCTTAGACCTATTTTTTGTTAAGAACCCTGACCAAGTAAGCACAATAAATGTCCTAGATTTCAACAGTGATCATGCGATTATTCACGTTGAAACTACCTTTACCTCCGAAAACCGAGCAAACAATCGCAAGACAATATTTAACTACGCTCGAGCAAATATGGAAGTTATGAAAATCTTGCTAAACGTATTTTTAGAAGAATTTTTGGCTCATTATCATGATCGCTCCGTCGAAGAAAATTGGGCCCTATTCAAACGCGAAATTTGGAATTTGGTGTCAACCAACATTCCTAAAATCAATATCGCATCCAACCATCTCTCACCCTGGTTCACAAAATCCCACAAACGTACTTTGAACAAAAAGAAGAGGTTGTTTCAAAAAGCAAAAAAAAAACTAACAGAGACGATGATTGGCTCGCACTAAGTCTTTGGTCAAAAATACAAAAAAGGAAATTATAAAAGCAAAAAAGGAGTTTTTCGGAGTCAAACTGACACATATGTTAAGAAACGATCTTCGTAAGTTCTGGAAAATATTAAATCCTAGTGAAACTCGAAGTAATTTGTTGTTCACAAACCAAGAGGGGGACTGCCTGTCCGATAGCGATGCGGGTCATATGCTGAATAGCTTTTTCTCGACGGTATTCACTCAAGAATCATTCCCGCTTCCTTCGCCACCGGAGTCTCAATTTGCACCCATGTCTCCCATTTTATTCACAAGTAACGGTATTGCTAAACTTATTGATAAACGACCGTCTCACTGCGCCGCCGGCAATGATGCCATATCTTCAAAGATACTAAAAATCTTACACCACTCGGCCTCTGTTCTTTTATCTCTGCTATTTCAGCAGTCTCGATACTGGCACTGTTCCAACTGACTGGGGTTTCGCTATCGTCAAACCAATCTTCAAATCTAGCATAAATCTGACCCTTCCAATTATCGGCCTATCTCCCTCACTAGCGTTTCGTGCAAGATCATTGAACACGTCATTTTTTCAGCTATTATGTCCCACCTCGACGGCAATGACTTCCTTTTTTCGAATCAGCACGGCTTTAGACAAAACCACTCATGCAATACTCAACTATTTGAGTTCATCACAGATTTGCACTTTAACACTCATGCCGGCACCCAGACTGATGTTATCTTCATCGACTTTGCAAAGGCATTTGATACAGTTCCCCATTGTCGCCTACTTTTAAAATTGTCCCATCTTCAAATGGACCCATCTATCGTGAAATGGATTGCAGGGTTTTTGAGTGGTAGAACCCAATCAGTAAAGTTAAACGATACCTTTTCCACAAAACTTCCCGTGACATCAGGCGTTCCTCAGGGTAGCGTAATTGGTCCCTTCTTGTTTTTAATTTATATCAACGATCTTCCATCCACCTCATCATCAACAATCAGGTTGTTTGCAGACGATTGTGCTTTATATCGAAAAATAACTAGTACAAATGACAGTTGTGCTCTGCAAATTGACCTTGACACAATTAGTAATTGGTGCTTAAAATGGCAGCTTAACATTAACATCAGAAAATGCGGGCTAATGAGAGTTAACAATAAAACTAATGTGATATTAACCCAGTACAGCCTCCTCTCTCTCGAACTAGAAGTTGCCACGTCGTATAAATATCTAGGTGTCCATTTCACATCCAGCTTAACTTGGAACGAGCACATTAATCACATCATATTAAGCGCATCTAGAAAACTCGGTTTTCTAAGGCCTACGCTGTACCAGGCACCCCAAGAAATACGCCTGCTTGCCTATAAAACTATAATTTTACCAAAACTAGAATATGCAAACATAATCTGGAGCCCGCACCAAAATTACCTTGTTAAAAATCTTGAGGCCTTGCAAAGTAAAGCCGCCCGTTTTAGTTCTGGAAATTACTCTCATCAAACCAGTGCCACGAGTTTAAAACAAAATCTCGGTCTGTCGTGTTTGGAGATAAGAAGGAAAATTTCACGCTTGTGCTTTTTTCATCGAATTTATTACAGTGACTCTACTTTCAGACAAACTTTCTGTAGGCCTGCAACCCATATTTCGGCCCGATGTGATAACACCCAGAAAGTGGAACCTTTTGCTTCACGCAGTAATCTATTCCTCTCATCTCCGTTAGTTATGTGTATTTCAGATTGGAACGCACTCCCAGACTCTGTGGCAACTGAACGTGACGAGTTGTTGTTTAGAAAAAAATGTAGCGAATTGTTGTTGAATTAGGTTTCCAAGATGATAATCTGTTTTCGGTTTGAATGTTCTTGGCATTGTGTACATTACTTGAGCCAATCAAGGGTCCCTCTGATGTTGTTCTTTATTTTTTGATTGTTTTTGAACACTAAGTTTTATATGTATTATGCTTTTGTATGATTTTTTTTTTCCCGAATCCTCGGGTTTGATAGTTTTTGAACCCAAAGTTTTATATGTATTGTGCTTTGTATGATTTTTTCAC
The DNA here is from genome assembly GCA_013358835.2 of Ixodes persulcatus. NCBI lineage: Eukaryota > Metazoa > Arthropoda > Arachnida > Ixodida > Ixodidae > Ixodes > Ixodes persulcatus. The sequence goes on from JABSTQ010003394.1 coordinate 30,271, forward strand.
AAATCCTCGCTCATGTATTACGTCCGAAAGGATGTCTTTGAGCAACAATAAATGAAATGAAATGAAATAATGAAAGTTTCGCTGACAGTTTTTTCCTGGTGCAATTTCGCCCCGTTATTATAAAAACCCGCAGTCCGGACTGCGGACAGCTGCTTTGGAGATAAATTGGTTAAATACTGGAACTTTCCTCTCGTTATTGCGCACGACAGTACACCAGTAGGAAGAAAAAGGTCCAAAACTTCCCCCAATTCACTAGTGAACCCAAGAGCACTAGTGCTAGCACCCGGACGTTCCTTGCGGGTGTTGCGATAAGAGCTGCGAACCAAGATGCTTTACAGCGCAGCTCTTAAGGCCCATACGCACATTCGCGTTTGAGAGCGGTGCGTTCCGTAGCGGCAAGCGGACGCGTTGCGTTGCGAAGAGCGCTTGCGCCAAACTTGTACGCACAGTTGCGTTGACACGCAGTCAACCGCAGTCAACAGCCAATAAGAACGCGCTATCGTCGCTAGCGGCTCACCAATAGTTAGCGAACTCCAAGGCAACATGGCGGCGCACAGCGAAAGCGTCGAAGTGTTCGATCTTGGGACAATCCCGCTGGCTTCTCCGACGTTTTGTCAAGCTTGAACCATCGCACCCCCGGAAAATACACTCCCCACCGCTCCCAAAACGAAAAAGCAAGTTCTGCGAGCGGAGAACCGGATACGTCTCGCCGAGCGGCGAGTCGGCCGAGTGGGGCGAACGAACACGTCACCCGACACTCCTCTCTGAGCTTCTGATTGGTCGAACGCAACGCAACGCTTCGGAAAGTTGAACGAGTCTCTACTCGCCTGCGTCGCGCTACGGAGCGTTGCGGGAAGGCGCGCGTGGCACCGCAAGCGACCGCTCCTGGCCGCAAGGACGCCGCAACGCACTCAAACGCGTTCAAACGCGAATGTGCGTACGGACCTTTAGGTGCTCGTTCTCGTGTTTTTGCGGCGTCGGCGTCGCCGTGGGCGTAAACGGAGGAGGAGGGGATGGTACGCGGAAAAAGGAGGGGAAGATACGAAGAAGTTGATGGTAAGGAGCAGAAGGAGAGTAAAAGAACCAGGATGTGAAGAGAGAGGTCTATATTTGTACACATATATATATATAAAAGTAGAAGCCACCAAGGGTCAAACAAACTTGGAACGTTTAATTCATCATGTATAAGTTATGCAGAAACCGCGACGTTTCGAAGGGGGACCCTTCTTCCTCAAGCGGGACTTGAAAAGTGAGACCACAAATGTCGAGCGGAATACCGCAGAAGCAAGAAAAACAAAAAAGTCAAAAAATACATAGAATACAAATATAAAAAAGATAAAAATGAAAATTCAAACAGCAAACGCAAAACAGGGACGAGACGAGTGGTGGCCTCATCTGCGAGCTCGCCCGAGGCACACCATCCTAACTCTCTGTGACCGGCGATAAGCCTTCCACCCAACCACACACCCACGACCTTGTATGGCACGCAGGGCACAAAGGCGGGTGATCCGAACCGGTCACACCCGTAATTGCCCGCCGCGGGCAAACCCCGGACAGCGATCGCCCCGTCGCGGTCCCCTCCAGTTAAGTCTCGTCAAGGGAGCCCACCATCACCCGGTGCATTGCACACGGCAGTCGCGGAATATGATGATTGACGGGCATGAAATTTTAAGAGAGAATGTAAAACAGGAGGACCTAAAAGGCGACCAACTCGTCGCAGAAGACAACTGTCCAGTATCGGTAAGCGCCAAGCCGCGACGCACTGCTCCGAGGAGGCGCCGCGTCGTCGGCTGACAGAACCGGCGCTCTCAGAGATAAAGCGCGAGTCCCGCCGCAAACGGCCCAGACACCATCCGCGACAATAGGGCACCACTATTACACTCGGAAGACGACCAAAAATCAATCGCAGTGTCAAATAAATCTTCGCACAACACATTCACAACAGCTGAACACAACTGGGTATCCCAGGACTTTCGTTAATTCCACATTTTACACCATCGAACTTATAGATCAGGTGGGCTTCTTGCTGTTCGCGTTCTAGATTTGATTTAAAGCCAGATTGAAGCAGCGTAACAGAAAGTTTATCGAATGAGTGGTTTGGTAGTGTTAGATGTTTGGAAAGTGGAAGGCTGGGCACTTTGGTGGAGTGGGATCTGGGATTATTAAACCTTTCATTGAATGCTCTCATGGTTTGTCCTACGTACTGCATCTTACACACCTGACACTCGAGAAGGTAGACGACATTCGGACTGCGGCACCGGATATCTCCGTAGATTTTCATGCTAAAGTTTGATTTCGTACTCCTGGCAGTATCAGTCGTCACCATGTGGGGGCACACCTTGCACTGAGGTTTCCCACATGGGCTGCACCCCGAAGACTGGGCGCGCGTTGTGCGCGAATGTACGAGGGTGTCTCTCAAATGTTGTGAGCGTCGGTATACTACGCGGGGAGGTGATGGGATTATTTGTTTCAATCGTTGACTCTGTTCAATTATGTTGAAATGTTTGCTAAGGACCTTGGACTAAGGACTCCACCCACATTCCCTTCTTACATAAAAGACACAGGTCACTTTCTGAGGGAGGTTGCGCGGGTCACTATTCCGGACGGGTCGTTTCTGGTTACGTTGGATGTTTCGTCCCTCTGTACGAACATACCCCACGATGATGGCGTGGCGACACTTTTGAGCGCGTACGCGAGCAACAGGCGGGTAAACATACCCGAAGTAGACGTTGTCGCAACACTGACCAGGTTGGTTCTGGAGTTGAACAGTTTTGAATTCAATAACAGCCATTACATCCAAATCAGCGGCACAGCTATGGGTACAAAAATGGCCCCAAACTACGCAAACATTTTTATGGGCGCCCATGAATCACAGTTTCTTAAAGCGTCTCCCCTCAAACCCATATTTTACAAAAGGTTTATCGATGACATTTTTATGATTTGGACCCATCCCAAAGATCAACTTCTCATTTTTATTGAGTGCTTTAACCGAGGACATCCGAACATCAAATTCATGCATGAATACTCTCGCACGTCGATAAGCGTGGAGGGGAGCAAGCTACAAACAAGGCTTTATCAAAAACCTATCGATTCTCAAAAATACTTGCATTATCACAGCTCTCATCCGCGTCATTGTAAAAACAGCATTCCGTACAGTCAGGCCCACAGGTTTCGACGCATCTGTTCAGAAAAACAAGAATTTGAACGAAATGTCGCCGATCTCCGAGGGGTGCTCTTGCAGCAAAAGTATCCAGCTGGCGTGATTGAAGACGCCATTTATGAAGCCAGAGCACTTGATCGCGAAGATATTTTGACCGATCACGGCAAGGTAACTAGTGACCTTCGGCAGACCAACCTGGTCATGACATATAACAATAACGCTCCCAACGTCAAAAAAGTCCTTAGCAAAAATTTCAACATATTTGAACAGAGTCAACGATTGAAACAAATAATCCCATCACCTCCCCGCGTAGTATACCGACGTTCAAAAAAAATTTTAGAGACACCCTCGTACATTCGTGCACAACGCGCGCCCAGTCTTCGGGGTGCAGCCCATGTGGGAAACCTCAGTGCAAGGTGTGCCCTCACATGGTGACGACTGATACTGCCAGGAGTACGAAATCAAACTTAAGCATGAAAATCTACGGAGATATCCGATGTTGCAGTCCGAATGTCGTCTACCTTCTAGAGTGTCAGGTGTGTAAGATGCAGTACGTAGGACAAACCATGAGAGCATTCAATGAAAGGTTTAATAATCACAGATCCCACTCCACCAAAGTGCCCAGGCTTCCACTTTCCAAACATCTAACACTACCAAACCACTCATTCGATAAAGTTTCTGATACGCTGCTTCAATCTGGCTTTAAATCAAATCTAAAACGCGAACTGAAAGAAGCCCAACTGATCTATAAGTTTGATGCTGTAAAATGTGGAATTAACGAAAGTTCTGGGATACCCAGTTGTGTTTAGCAGTTGTGAATGAGTTGTGCGAAGATTTATTTGACACTGCGATTGATTTTTGGTCGTCTTCCGAACGTAATAGTGGTGCCCTATTGACTCCGATGGTGTCTGGGCCGTTTGCGGCGGGACTTGCGCTTTATCTCTGGGAGCGCCGGTTCTGTCAGCCGTCGACGCGGCGCCTCCTCGGGGCAGTGCGGCGCGGCTTGGCGCTTACCGATACCGGACGGTTGTCTTCTGCGACGATTTGGTCGCCTTTTTGGTCCTCCTGTTTTACATTCTCTCATTTAATTTCATGCCCGTCAATCATCATATTCCGCGACTGCCGTGTGCAATGCACCGGGTGATCGTGGGCGCCCTTGACGAGACTTAACTGGAGGGGACCGCGACGGGGCGATCGCTGTCCGGGGTTGGCCCGCGGCGGGCAATTACGGGTGTGCCCGGTTCGGACCGCCCGCCTTTGTGCCCTGCGTGCCCTACAAGGTCGTGGGTGTGTGGTTGGGTGGAAGGCTTATCGCCGGTCACAGAGAGTTAGGATCGTGTGCCTCGGGCGAGCTCGCAGATGAGGCCGCCACAGGTCTCGTTCATGTTTTGCGTTTGCCGTTTGAATTTTCAATTTTATCTTTTTATCATTGTATTCGATGTATTTTTTGCCTTTTTTGTTTTTCCTGCTTCTGCGGTATTTCGCTCGACATTTGAGGTCTCACTTTTCAAGTCCCGCTTGAGGAAGAAGGGTCCCCCTTCGAAACGTCGCGGTTTCTGTATAACTTATACTTGATGAATTAAACCGTCCAAGTTTGTTTGACCCTCGGTGGCTTCTACTTTTATAAAAATACGCCTACAGCCCACTTAGCCCCAAGATGTCATATATATATATATATATATTAATATATATTTCTTTCTCGAATTCTTAAGCACGATATATCGCAAACTCAAAGCACGGCATATCGCAATACCTCAAGAGCGGCGCACTAATTTCGCATTACAGAGATTTCTAAATGTCTTTACTTTTTTTTGTTTTGTCTTGTACGTAAAAATTTATTCACACTGGCAGTCTATTGTTGCTTGAGATTGTGTATTACTTGCAACTGGGAACAAAGAATATTGAACCCTAAATCATCTAGTTTACCTCATTTTAAACCTCCTTATTGTTTGGGGAACGGGAGAGAAGCTCTTGACCTACAAAGCGATTTGTTGTATTCTCCGTTTCACCGCAATTTGTAAAACGGCGAAGGCTACGCTCCGAGCGAGCCAATCAGCACGCCGGGGTGGTATAGGTTACTCCCTAGGAGCGCGCAGTTCTGACAAAAACACGAGGAGGGAGAAAAGTATGCGCTCTCTAATACAAAATCTGAGCACCAGCATTGGTTTCACGGGGCACAAAGTGATGGTCTGGGCCACACAAAAGAGGACCCAGATATGAGTTCCTCCTTCCCGTCTTTTCAAAGTGATTTGTTTACGCCTTGGTTCCGTGAAACCCACCTACTCTCTCGCCCCGCACTTTTGGTAAGAGTCGTCACGTGCGTCTTTCTTATTATTGACGACTCACACTATTATTTATGATGTTTAAACCTTCAGACTGGGAAGGAAACTGGAACATATATTAGAAGGCGTCCATGTGACTGTACCACAACTCTGGGCAAATATTGCTGTTTTGTCCGCGCATTTAGTGCCTTAAAAGACCAAACAATTTAAGATGTAACAAAACTTCAACTTCTTTGGACAGAGCTTGGGTATCTTGACCCTAATTCGACAAACAAGAGCCAAAAGTAGGTTTCACTGCAGGTAGAATTGCTGTAACTTGGCGCCATTTGGGGCTGAATTACAAAACAAGTGCCACATTTAGGCTTTACTTCTAGTTATTCAATTCATGCGTGGCAGCTTTGGCTCATAATTTTGCTATTTGGCAATTATAAGGCGAGCCAGAATAAATACAAATAAATGCTAAAGAAACGCATTCTGGCACTATCCAACGCCATAAAGCAAAACCGCATTAACTCTAAGGTAGGCCCCTAGGATTGCCAAGGTGGTGCGAAGTTAGGGCGTTTCTCTGGGGTGCAAAACTGGTTTACCCCTCTTTGCAATGTATTCGAGTAATTGCATTTCAAAATTCTGCTAGGGTTGCCATGATCAATCCAAACTAGAAGTCGCAAACCACACTCGTGTTTTTTTTTGTTTTTTTTCGTGTGTTAATCATTTATCAGGAAAAAAAACTCGTACTTGAGATGAGTATCATGGGTAATGCTGGTAGCGCGAATCCCGACCCTTTTAGGCAGTTGATGTGAAAGTGTACTGCTGAAAAAAATCGATGGCGTCGATAAATCGAAGATCAGCCCGCCTCCCACCATACGCAGAGCTCCAAACACAATTGTAGATATTGTGCCTTTCATTTAGCGCCGATAAAGTAACCCGGATTCCCTGCGTGTGAAAATTATCTGAAGCTGAAAACAGTCCGTGGAGGGTGTCGAATTTTAATGCACAAGTGAAAGTAAAAAAAAAAATAACAACATAAAAAACGCATAAAAAGTTCAATTAGTGGTCGGAAAGTTTCATCCACCGCTCAGGTAAATCATGGTCCTCTCGTCATTTCCTCTTACCCAAGAGGGTCGTGCGACGAGGCTGTTGCGACTGGCAAACGCTAGGGGGTGCCACGGGCATCGCGAGGTCTGATGATGGCGTCGTCCGCATAATAAAGGTCGTCCCAAGTATTCACTGTGGTATGGTGGACTTGAGGTGGGAAGTGTTTACATCGCTCGTTTTTTTTCAGGAACCGATAGCGGTCCCACGCTACATGACTCAGCGTCATTAGGGACATTTAGTAGAGCGTACGCAAGAGTATCGCTTTGCAAGTGGGAGCTCGTGCCGTCACTCTGAAGCATGGATTGAGAATGCGCCCGTAGGGCCCCGTTTCCGTAGCGTACGATCTCCTAATACCCTCTAATATCACAATAGCGTTGTCGGAAAGAAGACAGAAGAGACAAAGTCGCACTGCTGGCTATATACACGATTTTTAACTACTCTCTAGTTTTTCCCTTCGTGCTGGCATATCCTGGCATGCTGAGGTCACCGGTAAAGCGAGTCTCTGCTACACGTTCATCTTCTAGCCTATAAGAGTGCAAGGGGCGCTGCTGCCCCAGAGGATAGTACGCTCCTCTCTGAAGGCTAAATTTTGGAACCGCTCTCGCCTGCACGGTCGTCATTCCTCCTATCCTAGGCATCTATTTTCATGTCGATGGCATTCGGCATGCAGGTGGAGCAGGGTATAATGAACACTCGCATGGAACTCAGCGTACGCCACTTTTAATATTCAAGGCCTGCGAACATAATCCTCTTTCTTTGTAGGACGTCATCACAGTCATATGACGCCAACTCGGTAACTGGACCCGAGCCCGATGCTCTGCGTCATTCGACGCCTTAAGTGAACACGACGCCCATTCAAACACTGAAGAAGCGCTCCCGTATTCCATCTGTCTTCCCTTGATCTCACTGTGATGACGTCAACATTTTAGTACACAGATTTCCTTTATTCTACGTGGTGTTGCTTCAATGTGCTTCTCGGGTCATTCGGTAGTTGGCGCCGATGCTCATCGTCAACCCACCGTCATCTTAGAGTTCATATTCTCTCATATTGCGCGTTACTTGAACGTTGGGAGGTTCCCACAGAAGTTCTGTTAATCCAAGAGGAGTGCACCTTGTGGTATTCTTAAAAGTTTACAGGAGACAGCTATCATTTTTCTCTATCGTTAAGCAGACCAAGGAACCACTACGGAAAAGGGTGCAATGTGAAACTTTCTTTTTCTGTCATTAACTCTCTCTTTTCATTTATTATAAGAGTTTATGTAGCCCAAAGTATTTGCTATATCAAAATTTAAATAGGGCATGTTCCTAATGCATGAGTTCATTACCGCCTACTTTATATTAAAAGAAGAAGATGCTGTACTTTGAATTAATCGACTAGAAATCTAATTACTTTTACGATTTTCATGTTTTGGAGGTGTAGCACATACCAGAACGCTACTTAAATCAATCATGTTCATTTCTTCTAAGAATATTATTCCGTCACACTTGTCCCTGTAAAAATGTTCCACAGAATATATGGATCTCTATTTCAAAGGTTGTGCATTTTGAGATTATAAAAAAAAACATTCACTCAAATATATGCTCCATTAAGATGCGAGACTCGCGCAGTGCCCTTTCAACCAGAACTCAGATTCTACACATCTATAGAAATAGCAATCGTCGATGAGGTTGCTGCAAACGTTTCCATGTCTCAGAAGCAGTGATGCGATTTGTTTATACTTCGGAGCTATCTTTCTTATATCATATGTGTTCACAACCTACGCTGCAGGTTTTGGGGTTTGTAAGCAACGCACCTAATAACAAATATATATATATATATATATATATTATTAGTTCCCAATAAATTCGTTATAGTTTCGCGAACAAAGCTGACAAAAGTTTCAAAACAACTTCAGTGGTGCTATGAAAAGCACAATTTGCACAATCGCAATTCCTGCTAAGAGTTCAACATACCAAGGTCACGGTGGCAGACTGGATCAAATTTAATTTTATGTCATGCGACGAATCCTTAATAATAACCAAACTGTGGTTTACTTGAAACATATGCCATCTTACCTACCTGTTTGAGCAGCAGTAAACTTAAAAGTGATTATCGGCGCGCCATCTTGTGCTTGTTAGATATAGTGCAGAAAGCGATCAGGTTATTTCTTTTGTTCATGCACTTAAGCCTGAAAAAACTTTATCTCATTTCCTGGTAAAATTATTTGTTTTCCTACTATGTACGGCTCAGATAATTTATATCTTGCAACAATATGCTTGACGCTAGTTAGTTTGTGATGCACAGCCTGAAATAACGAAACTTATGCTGTATGTATGTTATGCAAGTATGTACGGCCGGAAATTTGTCAGCCTTAATGGATAACTTCTGTCGCAGTCGTAAATAAGGAATTTAGCCATTACAGCACAACCGCAGGTCTGGGGGTTTTAACGTGCACCACGCAGTAGTGATACACGACCGCACGCCGGTATGATGCATATCCAGGTAGATACGGGCAGGGGAGTTGTCTGAACCAAAAACCCTGGCCTCTGCAGCGCAAGCTGTCGCTCCACGTGCTCCGAGCTGGTGTGCCCTAGCTCACTGGGCCACCGATCTTCCAATACATATCCCGTAATCATAAGAGTATAACAGGCATTTGGGCTACAGTAAATCTAACAAATTTTGAAAACACTTTTATTTCACACGCCATTATTTTAAGAAACAGCAATGAAAAAGACAGCTCACATTAATTGAAGAGCGTGTTGGTAACAATGACTGGCGACAGAAAGAATAAAACAAACTCCAGACAAAGGACAACGAACATTTGTTCGTTGTCCTTTGTCCGGAGTCTGTTTTATTCTTTCTGTCGCCGGTAAAAAGACAGCATTAGTCAATAATTATAATAATGTTGAAAACGGGGAACGCAGACCGATAGCTTACTTTGTTCACTGCGCGCTCACGCCTCCGCTGTAATATCTGCTGCAAACTACCGACTCATGTTCCCATGGACAGAAACAAGTATGTCGGTGATAGGTTAAGAGTTCATGCGAAGCTCCTCTCGCCTATTTCTACGTTAGCAGTGAAAAAGGTGTAGAGGAGGAGGCCTCATCCCAGCGTTCTCTCTGCTAAAGTAAAAAGAAGTGGAAGGACCTTCCCATAAACTCTTAATTACCCTGTCGCCGATTATAGCAACAACTACCTGCGCAAGTTGAACGGACCGTAAGTCAGCCATTTTATAACCGCAGCGTTTGATTTGCACGTTCTGCCTGCCCTTTTGGGCTTGTTCTGCTACTGCCAAGGCAATGTTGTGCCAACTCCGTACAAATGTAAAGCTGGAAGATGTCGGATCTTATACTCATATTACGCGGCCATCCGTTGTTCATGGTGACACCATAAAGACAAGGAAATAATTGCCGTCAAAATGTTTCCCGAGAAAAATTAAACAGCATGCATGCTTGGCGTCTGCAGTTTTAATCATACAATATTCGTAGTGGCGCTGGCAAACGATTTCGAGGTGTTGAGCTTGCCTGAAGACGATTCATGAAAGGACACAGTTTTGCCAGCTGGTCATCCGTTTTCAAGATTGCACGATTAGTACAATGCAGAACTGGCGGTACGAGATTGTTTTACTTATAACATAGGCCACCATGTCATTGCGCATGTAATAGCCACTTTCAGAGTACAATTCTTTGTTGGGGAGTTTTTTGTTACTGTTAAAAATCTATTCTAAAGAAAATGACCTCATTTCATGTGCAGTTAGGTCAGAAAATGACAAAAAGCAAAACAAAAAAGGTTGTTTTTTTTCTGCGAAAGAACAGCAGCACCGTCTTCAGAAAAGGCTGAAGTGAACTCTGACTAAAAGTTGAAATGTGAAGCAGGAAGGAATGATGAATGATCCTCGCCCGTCGGCCAACGGAGAGTGCAGGCGTCTTCTGGTGGGTCTTCTGTACTTGAATCTTGGAACTACATATTCGCGTACTTTGTTTCGGGGCATCCTTTCTTGTTTCATCGTCCTTATTTACATCAGTTTGACATTAAGCTTTCAGCCCGGTTTCAGTGCCGGCCCTTGGATGAATCACGCTTCAGTTGTCGATCAACAAACCGGTATATTCATCACTCGAGGAGTCCTCATATGAGTAGATATTAGCTTCAGGGGATTCCTTTTAGATGGCGGAGGTGTCTTCTTAATCATTTTTACTAATTTTTTATTAGTTTTCACGTTAAAAATAAAAGCAAAAAAAAAACACGAAAACCATAAAAATTTACGCACAAAACGGCAGCCATAACACCTGGCGTGACCATATAGTTAAGCGTATTGTACGAGGTCTGTTTTGGCATCAAATATTTATGTCCAGCAAGGTCGCTTATCCTGAAGTCTATACGGTCACTATCTCTGCAAATGCAGGTAGTACCAACCAATGCGTGAATCGAGTACTCACAATAAGTAACTTACTCACACAAGCTTCTTACGTTGCCAAATCAATGAGTCAAGTACTATATTCGGCGCTTCACATGAGGGGTACTACTTATTTCGGAGGCGTTATCATTTGGAGATCTTAAGCAGAACCCTCTTTTATTAAAAGAGAATTCGCCTGGTTGCCTTTCTCCTCTAACCTTGATGCAACAGAGCGGTTCCTCCTCGCCCCTGAGCTCCTTGGGATCGTTTACAGACGATCTCAACTGCTGGGCTCAGAGCGCTTTGATATTCTCGGAGCAGATAAAGATAGGGAACGCGATGCGAAAGCGGTCATGCTTACGTTAAACGGGCAGGTGTCAAGCGAATAATAAACCACATTTTTCTCACAGCGGAATTTCGTAGAAGCATCACGCATAGGGCATTGCACGTGTTGCCATGTGACACAAATTAGTGCATTATACTCGGCTGTCCCTTTATTTTGAAACACGAACCTTTGAGTGTACTTTTACCAAACCTGAAAATTACTTGAAGCGTTCACAAAACTTACTAAAGCAGCGGCGAACTCTGCCAGCTGTTTCTTCATTGGTTGAGCTTAGCGGGTTCACCAACATTAGATGATAAATCTCGGAAAAGCACTGGGAATACCTCCTATGCCGAGTCTTCCTGTCACTATAACAAGCAAATATTGTCCCATTCGTTGTAATCCTGGCACCGTCGAGCGCACAAGCAATATGGAGAACCAGATTTTTTTTTTTTTTTTTTTTTTTTGCGGTCATGATAAACGCTTGCGCTGTTTCGCACTCTGACGGCTAGAAATTGGAGCGCTATGGAGCGCTCTAAGAGGGAGAGGCGCCCTCGGAAAAAAAAAATAAAAAGTCGATCAGGTAAACGCACTTCTTTTCCACCAACCGATTTCGGGTGCTCTGGAAAGAGCGCTCGAAGGCGCGCGGCAAGCAATACATGAATTCGCCATGCCTTGCACCAAAACGTTACACTTTGATCTAACCGTTTATAAAATATTAAGTAAAGTGTTTTGAGCTGACACACGTGACCTCTATGTCAGGCACGGTGTTAATCCGAATTATATTGCGCCTACCATGGTGAAACCTTCTGAAAAATATACTAACATACCGAAACACAGGATAAAACGGGGCTGTGTTTCTGCGGTGCTTCGCTATAAATTACCTCGAAATGCGATAACATTGCGTATCGTCTAGGGAGATTATGTTCCGCTGAATAAATTACGAATATTCCCTTAGCGGGTAATTAATTATCAAAAGTGGGCTTTATTTTCTTTATTTTTTTCCTTTTTTTGTCTTTTATTTTTTTACCTGATAAAAATGTGGAGTTGTTAAGGCGACGGGAAACACCATGCCTAGATCGAAGAGATGACACAACCCATAGGCGGGTTGTCATCTAAAGGGGACCACGCACGCCGCACAGAACACAAAACAAATCCTTGACGACGTAGTATTTGAACTCCATGTTTGTGAGCTCAAATCTTTTCGAATGTCTGCTTTGCTTTCGTAGCACAATCTTTCGTAGGCCTTTTTCTTCCCTTCACATGACCCGTGTCTTGGCAATACGAGCCCGCACTGCTTCTATGGCTTAAGGCAATCGCCGCTCTTTTACCTCCGGAGACTTCTTGGTTCGTCGAGTGCGTTTATACTCAGCATGTCGCCGATTTTGTTCAGCGGTATCTTCTTCAGTCCGATTTCTCCACCTGTGAGGTTTTCCGAAGGCTGCAGCAAGTCTAACGAACACCTCATCCTACGACCCGCGCATTCGCGCGATAGGTGTAGGCGGGTGTCACGGGTGCTTTAAGCGGAAATATGAGCTGATCCCCTTGGTGAAAAGTCGTTTAAAATCAGTATACTGAAAGTATACTAATAGTGAACTTAGCGTATGCACTGAAATCGTGGTAGTTTCACACTTCTATGAAACAAAATAGTATACCTATAGTATACCCCAAGTACATATGTAGTATACCATAAGTGCACCTTGAGTGTACATCTAGCCGAATATAAGTGAACATTTAGTACACTACATGCATACTTGTATTGTACTAAATGTACACTACCAGTACATATATATGGGGTATATATATACGCCCGCGAAATACAAAGTACCGCGTGACAACTCGCTTCCCCAATCACGGCGCGTGGGTGCGCCGCGAATGTGCGTTTTCTGAAGGCCGGAAAAAAACACGAAAACATATTATGTTCCAAACACTTTAATTGGGTGTTTTTCAATCAGGGTTGGGCAGAAATACTCAAAAATGTATTTGGAAATACAAATACAGGAATACATTTAAGGAGGGCAGAAATACTGATACTGCAATACTGTTTTTCCAATTTGTTTGAGACGCCAAATGAGATGAAGCTTGAAGTTGAAAGTGGACGTTTTTGAACTCGAAATTACTTTCCCGTAAGCTTGGCACTTTGGCTTGAAGGTAGTGGTTTCGGACGACGAGAAGTCTTCAATTCGCTAAAAAAAAACATTCCGTCAAGGACTGACTGCGGTCCCTTCCCTAACATCCTGTCTGTCTGACGAGGGATGCGAAAAGACTTCGACCTCTAAATAAATTCTATATAATCGTAAATCCCATCAAAACGTGACCACGCCCCTGTCCAATAAGGACGCCCCTGTCAACATTGATCACATGACGTCACGGTGGAATGAACTAATATTCTTGATCTGTAGGTTTGGCCTAGAACATGAAATTTACCACGCTGCTGTGTGAAAGGACAACACGTACTTTTATTGTAGGTTTCCTCGTTGAAGATCGTGCAGGCAGGCTCGTTTTGAAGTTTCGAGAATAGTGGACCACCTGAAGCATCCTGAGAACGCATGTCTTATCTTCTTTTACGTTTGAAGAAACGACAGGGTGGCATCCCTGTTGTGAAGGACCTCCCTGCCCACCCTTTGCCACTGACGCATCGATTGCAGTCCTCAAGTTTCGCCTAGCATCATCCAAACAGAAACTTCGTGGATTGCGACCTTATATTTCCAGCGCAGGTGCGAGCTCTCCGAAATACACCGCGCTCGAGATGGGTCGCAGATGTATGAAGTCTGAATCGGTACAGCAAGGCCACGTCTGGCCTTCTTCCTGGGTTTCAGATCACCAGAGCAGCGGGTCACGTTCACGTCAGCTGTTAACGTACCCTTCCTTGAGCCGTGCAATATTACGGGCGCAGGCGCAGACGCATTCGAATATGTGTTGAACTTCACTGCGTGAGTCATCCTATACTATTTCAAGTCAACCACCACCAGGCTCGTGCTGCAACTAACTGTGACTCAGCTTTTCCGGCTGGGTGTACTTTGTACGCTAAGGCAAGACACGGTTAGCAGCGGGCATTGGATGCCAGCACATGATTACTCAAGAAATCTCTACCTAAGGACCTCCGGAAGGAGATGCTCTGACTCCTAACAGACTCCACTCCTGGCACGTCACCTGGTTTGAGTCCCCGACTACGCAACTCTTGTCAGAAGAGAGAAGAGGACGTGTAGAAAAATAGTTTGGAGAATCGGAAAGAACCTTGGTCAGCATGCATCTCCTTGACCCTTAACCCGCAGAAGTAAAAAAAAAACATTGCTTTCAGACTTGTATTCCGGGAGGAGTATTTCTCAAGAAGTGTAGCGAAAAACATTTCATCCTGATTGCATCGCGATTCAAAGAAACATTCCAAAATTTATTTCGATACAGGAATACAGATACTGGTGAAAAAAATGTATCGCGATACAGAAATACAGATAAGAAATGTATTTCTGAAATACTATCGCGATACATTTGTATCGCGATACTGCCCAACCCTGTTCTCAATGCACCCTGGAACTTTACAATTGACATCTTGGCCCTTAAAACAATATTTGAAAGGTTAGCTGATTAATCTTAGTTATTTAAATAACCAGGCGCTTTAAAAAATCTGTGCACCTTCGCGAGACGCTTGCTAACGACAGAGGATTTCACTCCTGCAGAGCGCTCGGGTGTTTTTAGAGCGCAGCTCTTAGGCGCCCGTTTCCGGCTTGAACGGCATCGGCGTCGGCGTCGGCGAAACCGCGCGGTGCATTATGGGAAATGTCCCATAATGCACCGCGTGACCCCCCCCCCCCCCCGAGATCACGTGACCCCCCCCCTCCTCCTCAAGAGCTGCGCTCCAATTCGGCGTTACACAGAGTTGTAAACGGCTTTCACTTCTTTTTAAATATGGTGCAAGTTATCTGGGACGCCGTGTATGTCGGGTGCTCTGAATGGAAAGAACGGTCTAAAATTGGCCAAAAAAATCGGCGCCTGTATTTAAAAAGCTGAATTTTTAAAGATGTTTCTTTAACGGCTGGATTCCAACTTGTGAAATTTTACGACATATAGCTTCATTCTCGTGAAATGCTAAGAAACACCGTTGACAACTTAATTGATGATAATGCAGAGGCGCCACCATCGGGAGATGCGCTCTTAAAAATGAGTCAGGAAATTTACGAGGAAAGTCTTGGCAGCTCTATTTCCAAACATTTCTCGCCAAAATAACCTACAATCATGTTATGAAATTATGTGTGGAAAGTAAAGAAAAAGGAAGAGGCACAACTAATTTAAGTTGCGAGTATAGACGTGAAAATGACACTTTAATCGTTTCCAAATATTCCCTCGTGAAAATAATGTACTGCCGTTTTCCAACATTGACTAGGAGAGTCGTCATTTTGATTTGCGGCTATGTACACCCATGAGCGATATGAAGGTGAACAGCCCTCTTCTTGTTTTTTTACGCTCCTGCAAGTTGTGGAACAAGCTCTGTTCCAGAAGAGGGTTAGAACGCAAAGTATAGACCCCCAAGCCACATACCATTTGAGACGTTGAGAGTTAATATAGCTTTACGGAGCCGTAAAACAGGCAAGAAACCAGGTATGGTGTTCACCTCATATTTCCGGCGGGTGTACTTGAAAATTACGAGGAAATTTTTGGCAGCTCTATTTCCAAACATTCCTCGTGAAAATGACGTACCAGCGTCTTTTGAAACAGTGTGAGAAACTTCACGAAGAAAAGGTGCATTGCATTTTTCAACTGAAAGTATGTATGTGTAGCATACAAACATAATGATCAGTGTTCTTCACGTAATTGATAAGGCAGAGATTGAAATCCTACTTATAACTTTATTCAAGTTTCCGAGCCTGCCTCACTGTACACTCTGATTTGTGATGCTGGTGTGCCATTACATCCTGCGTAAAAATAGGAGAGAAAATTACCCTATGCCATCCTATGATATAACATCACATAACTCGCTCAATGGACCACTATGTGGGGAGGGCAAGATAGTAACAACTTCATCCTGACACAAGGGTGAGGAAAATCGGGCAATAGCATTTCTGAAAGTCTGATATGTCAGATATTGGTGGTGTGCCTTTTTTGAATGCCCGGGGCTATGTTACAGGTAATAGTGTTCATTTAGGGCACAACAATTATTACCTAAAATCTTAGGCACCACAAAGAAACTGGGTGACAAACAATAGCATTTTCCAGATCCAACGTTGCAGATGCTACATTTTAAGCACATATGAATTGATGAAGGCCACAACGAAAACATCCGAGAATGGCCATTTTCAGGGCTGTACTAATATAAAATTTTATTTGAGAAGTTTAGTATATTACGGTATTTGATATTGGTTTCAAGAATAATTGTACTATTGTAAACGACTTAATTTTTGCAAAGGCTTACTTTTTGCGAGTTTATCGAAATTGCTTAAAATTGGTCATGTAAAAAAGTAACCCCATGGATACGAATGCATTGAACATTACTCATGATTGCGAAATTTTGTACCTGCCCAAAGTATCCGCAACACTAACACAATATAAAATATATGAAATATTGAGCTCGCGCAAATAAAGTCGTTTATGCCATTCGAGCCTTTCAAAGCGCTCGCAAAGTCACCATTGCGATGAATTTGCTTTGTTCAGTGCGTTTTTCCGCATGTGCCAGTGCGCTGCAAAGATTAGTTCTGGATGAAATCCTAAGAATAAGACATTTGAACGTGGGGCAAACGCACTTTTGATAAAATAGAATCTCAAAGTTTTCACATTAGATGGTTTCCCAGGAGACTTCTCGGGTCCACATGCACTGTTACTCCGCAACAAGCAGGCTCTCTTAGGATGACAAGAAAAAACCCAGCGCCCTCAGCGCTGTTCGAACCAGCACTCGGAAGAGTTCAAAAGCCTGTCAAGCGCTCGCTATCAGGACAGGCCGCTTACTTCCGGTGGCTTCATACCTATATGGTCGATGCACCATCCAACCACCCATAATAGAGACCAGAGAGTGGACGTCAATTTTACTCTTGTGATGCAGTTTCCTGCAGGTTTCCATAGGTTGAACCAGCTAGCCATACTGAGTGAGGCCTACAGCCCTGCGGGAAATGTCAATTCCACTCTTTTAGACGTAGACACCCACATTTTGCGTGTACTTGAAAGCTCTAACACAGAGGAAACCAAATGATTGGCCCTTGTTGAATGCATCCTTTTTTTTGCTGACAACACACATAGAAGTCGCACACTATTGCATATTCAGTGATGTGGCTTAATTAATGATGAGAAGTTTGTTATATAACTTCGAGCTTTTAGAAAAATGATTCGTTATAATGGGTCGAAAATAAATGGTTGCTATGAACTCTCCTAGACATTTACACATTACCTGATATCATCAAAGCACAAGAGCAGGGTAGGGCTGTACTGCATAAATTACAAATTTGTAACCAATTAAAAGTCGGCATTCATTTATATATTACTATTGGCTATTATTTTTTGGCAAAGAATAACTGGGCGAGTTGGTAGTCTTTCAACTCCATCAAATATTCAGGTCCTTTTCGCACTTTTTCAAGCTTTTGCTTCTTCTAACTGCTCTCCTTTTAGTAGCCGCTTTCGTCGCCACTAAAAAAAAGTGACATCCAAACTCACTTTATTTCCATCACACAATCGTAAACTTGGAAAGCGTGCCGCTTCGGCATACACAAAGAGACCGCGCGTCTCTACGGCACATGCATCAGCATCGGCAAGAAATCATGCTGCTCGCTCTTGTAACGTTTTTCTCGCTCCCCCTTTATGAAACGAATCGGTGGCGAGAGGCTGTTGGGGCAACACGTCAGAACTAGAATGACGTATGATTGCTTGAACTGCCGTCAGACTGCACTTGAACGCTCCGCAAAAGCGTCGTCGGGCGAGCGTCGTAGGACGGCGCCCAGAACAGGCCCTCGGCTAGCCCTTGGTTCCGCCACACGCGAATCTGTTTCACTCTGCGGAGAGAGCCAAAACTTTTGAAGACGCACTCTTTTCAAATAACGAAATAACACCGGGTAGATCATAGTTAGAATCAAGCATAGCTTAGCAAGCACACGGTACACGACAAAGTTTGAAACAGCGGTGCACTTCGCAGAAACAAAAGAAATTCCCCACCGGCGTCTGCACCAATCGGCCATGAACTTACCGCCACTTCCTTGCGGTGGTAAGACGCAGCGTCTCCCAGCTCTGAGTAATCGCTTGCTATTTTTAAACAGGGTATTCGTAAGTAAGATAACTAAAATATCCGCTAAAACGGCTAAAACGTAAAAATGAAGCGATGCTCGAAGACTCCGGAATTCCAACGGCGGCCGAACGGAAGCTGATTCCAATAGCGATGGTCTTGCGCAGTTATCAAAAGTCTCTTTTTTTGTTCTTTGTTTTTTGAAGATAAAACTAAGCAAATCAATATATATTAATAATAATAATGTCACTAAATTAATTTTGTAAAAAAAAAAAAAAAAAAAAAAAAATTTAGTCAATCTTAGGTTTTATCTAAACTTTAGGTTTTCGTTTTCAGTGTAAAACCGAAACTATCTTGAGCAATTTCTCCTTCGTCGCCAAGGATATTCTGATTCATCTGCGCGTGCTTGCACTCCTGGGATTTCAGATTTTCTGGAAGGCTCGGCTCTCGCGGCAAGTAAATAGTGATGGCAACCTCGTATTTTGAAACAATGAGCGTGCCCGTCTTTTTTGGCGAGGGAAAGACACGTAAAATTTACGTTGATTTTTTAGCGTGGAACTCTCGATCTACTGTGTTGGCGTGTTCGTTGTCGCAATCGTCAAGCTCTTTTCACGTAAATTGGGATGTCTTAGAGTTTTGCAAGATAAATATACACCATGAAACACTTTCGGTGAAAGCTTGAGGTGGTTACATAAAGACGCCGATTTCTCCAGCCAATTTCAGAGCGAGCTTCCATTCTTAACACCACTTCGCTTATGCGGTTCAGAAGTTGATTTGCGCTGCATGTGACTATGCCAGGTGGAGCATCTTATGTCCCCAATATTAGCCGTGGTTTTCCTTGCCTGATGTCCTTTTGCTTCCTTTTGATGCAGATATCTCAAACAGCGTATAGTGCGCTGAGACCTGCATTACAAAAACACTGGATCATCCTGCATACGAAATTTGTCTACTAGCCTATGAGGCAGCAAGCAAGTGGCGGTGCACTTTGAAAACAAAGACATGTGCGTGCTTTTGCATCAGCAGCATCAAACACTTGGTGCAATTGCCCTCGATCGTCTAGCTTCCGAATAGCGCTAACACTTTTTTTACAGCAAACTTTCATTCTTCAATAATGGTAACAAATACAGTTCAGGGAAAATAAAAGCTAGCTTTGCAATAAAAATAGACTTTTCAATTGATAAATATAGTAGAAATGACTAGCTAAAATAATTACTGACAAGTTAGATAACGCTACTTTCCGCGACGAACAATGTAGCTAACGTTTCTATGTGTGCTTGTTTTAGGGCTACAGTCCATGTTGCATTTGCGACGTAAGTATGCTCTGACAGTGCCGGTCGTTTCCCCGGGGAACTTTTGGACCACGTGGTCTGGAGTGAAATGAGAAATGAAGCATCCCTTTGTCACATTATGTCAGCTATACCCGGTGATATTTTTTAATAAACAGGTTTTTAGAAACAAAGGGGCTCAGTGCCACGTTGATGCATTCTTCAGTGTGTCGTGCGACTGGGCGCACATTACATGGGTAGATAACCATGGCAACATTTTTATTAATTAACTAAAATCCGTAAATTACTTTTTTACTATTGCTGTTTTAGAGGCAGTCATTATTAGACCCTAACCCAATCAAAACTATTCAGGACACAGCAAAGGGCTCTGAGAATTTTATTGCATCAAGTTTGCACTGTCTTCCCCCGATTCAAGAACCACGCTCGTCAGGGGCGGGGAAAGTGGAGAGTGACTTAGCGGTTTTGACATGGCATGTCGGTGATGGCATGTTTGTTTCTGTTGGTGAGAACTTCTGATATTGGAGTTTCATGCATTATTTAATGTTTAGTGAAGTTAGAACCCTCAAAAAGTGCTGTCGCATTCAGAATGAACATACTTGCACACTTTTAAGAGGGTGCCTTTGGTGGATGCTCCAGCATCATACTTCCAACGGTGCGTCTGAAGCGACTACGTAAGCATAACATCCTGCGCTCTGTCCAGCGCGCTGTTTTTAATCAGGCGACGAAAGGCAGTATTTTAGCTATGAATAACCCAAAACGCGTTGCCTTTTCGCAAATTGTTTCAGTTGGGATAGAGTTTATACATAGCCCCTTTAAATTTAAAAATTCAACGTGGTCAATTACACCGTCAAATAAAAAAGTTAATTAGACAACGTAATGTGACGTTTATATACTCATCTAATGTCCGCCGAGTTCCACAAATATCCTGTGAGTACGGCATCTGCCTATCTATCGCGTTTTTAATCTGTTGATCTTAAAAAAATCGCACTATATATATACATATATGTAACCAAGTGCAAAACTCGCGGTGAGAAAGAACAAACAGCGGAAGTTTAATCGACAGTTTCGCAGAGACTCGGCTTCGTCAGGAGATGACTTACAAGTGAGGGCATATCGCTGCGGCAAAAAAATTCAGAGCTGGAAGAAAAAAAAAGTGTAGACAACGTACGCGTTTCTACATAGCAAACAACTTGACCTGAGCCCGCTCCATCTGCGGGGCGGCGAAATACAAAGTGCGCTTGGACGCTTACAACACTGGCTACAATAGGCTTTGAACGGGCGATGTCTTCTTGGCTGATGGCCGCCAACAAGCCAATGCATCCCCGCGACCAGTCACCCCTGGGGCGCCGGGCGTGTCATGGAAACCGAAAAACCGAAAAATCGCAAAAACATATTTGCCCTGTCTTCCAATAAAAAAAAAGAAGAGGGGGTACCGGGTTGAGGGGGGGGGGAGGGTACGTTTGTAAAATGTGGATAATGACACATGAAACACGCGTGTAAGACAAAAGCACGGGAACAGCACGGTTTTATTGAAGATAACAGCCACAATATAGGAGTCGTAATAAAAAAATCACGCGGTCAAATTCCAGTCGAAAATACAGTACCACTATGAAAGGGTAGTCTAGGTTGAATGCACTTATTGATGCAAGTGTTTCTGGACTCTCATTTATTCCTTTTTCTATAGTATTGAATTTGTATATGAGGTATGACTCTCGATGTTTGCGCTCCCGGTTTGATCTAAATCCAGTTTCCAGTAATGTCACAGATAATTCATCGAAAGAATGCTCTGGGAGACGGAGGTGTTTTGAAAGAGGGAGCCCTGGATTAGTTTTAGAGTGAGATCTGTGGTTGTTAAACGTAGTCTAAAGCGCTCTCTTGGTCTGTCCTACGTATTGCATATTGCATACTCTACATTCTAGCAAGTACACCACGTTTGAAGAGTTGCATGTCAGTTCCCCTTTAATTTTCATTGAGTACTGCGACTGCGTTCTTTTGGCTTTCTATGTTTGTTGAATTTGTAGACAGATTAAACACTGAGGTGTATTACAGGGCCTGCATTCGTTGTGTCGCGGTGTAGAGTTTAACCGAGAATTTACTTGCGTGTCTCTAATGTTACGTGATCGTCTATAGATCACCCCCGGTGGGGAGGGAAATGCGCGTTGTAGGCGGTCACTTTGCTCGAGCATGCTGTAGTGTCGTCTTTAAAAATATTTATGTTAGGATAGTTAGTGCTATTGGTGAGACACAGATTTGTGCGTTGTGTGTTGCTCTACGGGGACTGTCCTGCAGGAGATCACAGCGATTCAATATTCTGGCTTTATGGATCGCATTATCAATTACAAGTGGTGGATATCTTTGATGTGTCAACACGTTCTTGAGGTTTTGAGCGCTCGTGTCAAAATCATCTTTGTTTGAAGAGATGTGTTTGAAACGGTGGGCCAGACTATAGGGTATGCTGTTCTTGCAGTGACGTGGTGGTTACTCTTTCAATGAAGGTAATGTTGCCAATCTGTTGGCTTGCGTTAAAGCATTGTTCTTAATTTCCCATCCTCTATTGTAAGCATCACGTCTAAGAAGTTAATGTCGGTTTGGGAGTAAGTGTGAGTAAAAGGATGTGTGGGTGGACAGCGTTGAAATTAACTATGAAGCCTTGCAGGTCCGCCTCGCCGTGTGTCCAGATAACAATATATCTTCTATGAATCGTTTGTACCGTATTGGTTTTAATGGGTAATCGCACAAAAGTTCGACTCTAACTTTCCTAAAAAATGTTAGCATAACTGGGTGCCATCTTGGTGCCCATTGCGGTACCGCTAACCTGTCCAAAATATTAATTATTAAATTCAAATACACTTAGTTCTAAAACAAGTCCTGTTAGGGTCGCAATGACATGACCATCTGGGATCTCTGGTTTTCTTTGGGACTCGTACATATCTATTAGCAAAGCTATTCCGTCGTCGTGTGGAAGTTCGTGTACAATGAAGACACGTTAAGGGTTACAAGATATGATCCTTTCGGTATATGTAAATTTAATATATCCCTGAGGAAGTGGGTAGAGTGTTCTTGACATTACAAATCGGGAGTTGTAGGTATATGCCGAATTAGGTCGACTACATAGCCCGATAGAGGTTCCGTTATTGTTACTATCCCGGATATAATTGGACGGCCTGGATTACCACATTTGTGAATATTCGGAAGCATGTTAAACCAACCGGGGGATGGTTGTTTTGGCTTCATAATATCATATTCATTAGCGGTTAAATTGCCTCTGTGTACAAGTTGTTTGAGCTCTGACGTTACAATCAAAGTATGGCGTTTCGTAGGGTCGCCTGGAAGACGCTCATAAACTTTTGGAACGTTTAGTTCGCGGTACCCTTCCCGAACATAATCGTCAGTACTGAGAATCACAATCGCCCCTTCCTTGTCTGCAGGTTTTATTGCGATGTCTTTTCTAGTGCTTAGTGATTTCAAACAGGTTCTCTCAGATTAAGTTAGGTTGTCCCGTCACCCTTTGTACCTGTGTTATCCTCGCATGATATCCTTTTGTACAGCGGATATGTACAAGTCCAGGCCGTTGTTGCGACGGGTCTTTGGAGTCCAATCGCTAGTTGGACGTGGCTGTGTGTTTTTGGATTTGGGCGGTTTACCTACAAGGTATTCCCGCAACCTTAAATTTCTCGCAAAGTTATCTAGGTCTCAGAGAACTTGCAACTCATCAATGTAACCAGTGGCAGGGCAAACGTTTAGTCCTTTAGAGATAACTATTTCTTCTTCGGCTGATAGAGTAATTCCATACAAATTAACGCTAGTGCATGTACCCCTCGCCTCGGAAGTATTAG
>JABSTQ010003395.1:0-19442 GCA_013358835.2 Ixodes persulcatus
GAAATGTTCTCGTTTTGAGTGGCGGCGAATGTATCTTGCACGGGCTTTAATACCTTTAAACGCGAGGAGATTACTCTGCGTGGGGTAAAGTCTAAAAATACCCCATGCTCAGTTTTTTTTTTTTTTTTTCGCGACGCAGAGCACCTCTCATTCCACCACGGCTTGAGTTTCCGAGGAAGATCCGTGGATGTCGTAGAGATAGCAAGAGATGCTGCCAAAAATACGCTCACTTAAAAGTTCTCTAACTTGGTCATCCAAGACTTTTTTAAGGAATGTACATGCTAGCTGCGTCGCCTTGGTAAAAAAAGACCAATTCGCTGTTTTGAACCTCTAACGGTGCCATTATGTGAACGGGACATAGAAGAAAAGGAAGACAACATCGCAGAAGTGACGGGACAAGCAAGATCATGCAGGGCGGTTCTGGGGTTGGACACAGAAGAAACGAACGCAACTCAACGCCGTGGACCCAGCAGCCAAGTAATGTCCCGGACGGACGTCTGAGGCCCAGAGAGAGGGAGCACCAACCAGGCTTGCCGAGAACCCACCGCCAATACCGAACATCGAGTCTTTGCTTTCAGGAAAAGGTCTAGGACATCCAAGGTTCCAACAGCACCAGACGTCTTGCGGCGAGTGAGCAGAACACCCCAGACTTGACTTTTTGTATTTAGTTTTCGTGGTCACAATAACGTAATTTTTCTGATTCTTTTACAATAATATATTTTTCCTCACATCACCGTGTCGGAATCCCGAGTCCGTACTTCTTACCATCACAAACTGGCAGTCCGCACCGGCACGAACTTAGGGGGGGGGTGTCATTTTTCAAGGAAATGGAAAGCGGTCGTTTCCATTGCCGGTTGGTGCCGGCGACCCATGTAAAAGAAGTGATAATGGAAGCACTACTGTTTCCAAGGTAATTACACAAGGATGTTAATGATGATGGGCTAAAATAAATAGGTTTTCCTGTGTTCAAATGGCAAAGTAAATAATATATTAAAATCAAATCAATCATTCGACCACGGTCGTCACTGTGGTGATTACACTATACACAGTTGTGGGCATTAAAATCTCCAAGTAAACAAAAAGGTTCCGAAAGGTAGAAAAAAGAGCATTAAAATCACCTAAGGTAAAAGAAAAAGATTGAGGTATGTACAAGGAACACACAGTGGCCAGTTTGTAAAGGAGAAGGCGCCCCTACACTGCCTCCAGTCCAGTGGATAAATCGACCGCACAGCAGGGAATCTGTTTGGAAACAAAGACTACACCTCCTTCCGCAGAAACATACGCGTAATCCCTATCTTTTCTAAAAATGCAATACCGCCCAAGAAAATGTGTACCACGTGCATTGATGAGTTTCCTGGAAAAATATAACTTGTGACCGTTGTTCCTCCAAAAGGAACTTCACATCGTCAAAGTTCTCAGAAAACCACAACAGTTTCATTGAATGATCGCTGTCATTCTTTATGGAAATGCCCCTATTAAGGAAACGGCTGGAAAAAAAATGGTTGGTGTGGCATAATCATTTTAGAGGAACCGCTGGTTTTTCCCCTTTTGTTTCTGATTTGGGGTCTTTCACTCCATCTCCTCTACGTCAATTTCTGTAGCAGAAACGGTGCCAGCATCAGCTGTCACCTTTACGTCCTGAGCCTTCTTGGAAAGTCTGCCAGAAGGCTGAGCGCTATACGATGACCGTGGGGGGACCCTCGGCCTCTGCATCTCCCTGCTGGAGGGTTGGTCGACGTACTGGGCCGACCCACTGCCTCTTTCTTATTTTTCACTGCTCGTAAAACGTGCTGCTTCCTCGGCGATGTCCTACCAAGAGAGAAGGAGCGAGAAGCGAGGAGCTCGCTCCCCCTCCCGGGGGGACGGCCCAGAAGAAAGGGACGATCGAGTCGCCACCGTCACCTCAGTGGGACCTCGGTCCTCGGTACCATGGGGGGCGTTAGCTGCTTTTGCAGTTGAATGTCTATGCCCAGGAAGAGCAATTTTCAGCCTGGGCTTGGGGGACTTCAGCGGTTTTCCATGGTCTGGAAAATACACCTGGGTCGCCAGTGATGCCTTGGGTGGTGCAAGTTTCCTGCTGGACCCCACCTCGGCAAAAGATCCTCTCTGAAAAGCGGAGAGACGGCGCTTCGCATCCTGATAACTAATGTTCTCCCTCACTATGACCGCAAAAATGTCCTTCTCTTTCTTGAAGTCGGCACAAGCCTTCGAGTATGCAGGGTGGTCAGCATAGCAATTGGCACACTTGTAGTTATCTCTGCAAGCATCAGCAGAGTGGTCTCTGCCACTGCATCTGGCACAGGTTTTATGACCACGGCAAGCGCGCGAAACATTATCACAGCGGTGGCAACGGAAGCAGCGGAGAAGCTTCGGATTGTACTACCGCACTCTGAGATTTATGTAGCCTGCTTTCACGTTAGGCGGCAGCGTACTTCTGCCAAAAATTATAATTATGTGTCTACTAGGTCGTTCCTAGCCATCCTATCGGATTTTGATTCGTTTTGCGGCGACAACATGTTGAGCTTGCAGGCCCTCCACAATTTCTTGTTCAGTGCTGTCTGCCAGACCCTTCTCCGATATCACAACATGGATGGTGTTGAGTGTGTGGTAAGGAAAAACAGTCAACTTGAGGTCATAGACAGTTTGAATATTCAGCAGAGCTGTGGCCTGGATTGTGTGAAATACCTCGACAAACCGTCGCTTGAAAAGAACTTCTTAGACTCATATTTCGTTCGTATTGCCCTTTGAAGACCCTTAGCAACAATAAAGGGAGACACCTTGGACAATGGTTTAGCAGTGCCCTTAGAGTGCAGTACCAAAATCTGGTAGAGTAATCGTTGGAGTGTAAGTTGTCTTTGTTCAGGAACATTGAAAGGGCTTCGGTGCGGACTCTTCTAGGAGGCCGAACAGTTTGTCTTAGAAAATATCGTATGGGTGCAGGCGAGCTGGTGAATATTAACCATGTTGAATTAACCTGAGACTGGGGTAGACTAGAAACATCAAAACGTAGAAGGGACAGAAATTAGACAGGACGATGTCGTTCTGTCTGAGCTGAGTTTGAGACGTCGTCCTGTCTATTTTCTGTCCCTTCTACGTTCTGATGTTTCTTCTCTACCCCAGTCTCAGGTTAATTCAACATAGTTTGTCTTATCTTAGAACCCAAAGAGATGAGAAGGAGTTCGAAATCTATGTCGCGCCGCCCACTACGGAGGCAAAGAAGGGAAGAAGTAACTTTCCGATGACAAAAATGGCTTTGCTGGAAGCGTTACTGTAATAGGGCTACCCAGAAACTTTTACTTAGCGTGGATCTGGACAAGGGTATCCGTCCCCACACAGGGTTAGCCCTTGCCGCCAAAAACGTGGAAGAGAAAAGAAGGACAGAAAGGGAGAAAATACAAAGGTAGAAGAGAAGAGAGTAGGCGACTAACTGAACCGCCCTAGTCGAGCCAAGCCAGGACAGCCATCTACGAGAAACTGGCGCCTGAGTAGTGTATTGCCTCCCCCGGGGGGCCCCGAAGCGTCCGAACCTACCCCGGGCTCATCTTATCCACCAGGATGCTTTTTTCCTCGGACACCGGAAAGCCACGCACAGCCAGACGTGGGTGGGCGAACCCACATTGTTCGGGGTCTGTTATGACGCCACTCAAGAAACACTTGCTTTAACAGGTTCCGTCTACGGGGGCCTCGTGATCGGGCGATGTGAAATGACCTCAACTCTGTGGTGTCCACAACATCAGAGCGGAATCATATTCTTGGTCATGAGGCGGTCGAAGGCTCGCGCCTGTATGTTTTTTTACAAGATTTTTACTGGTGAAATCGTTTAATTTAGACCACAATCATGGGATCGATTTTAATACTGCAAATTATTGCGTCCCTGAATCGGACACAAATTCAGCACGTAGCGTTGAATTTGATGCGGACTTTTTTTATGTTCAGCAACAACAGACGCTTTTGCCAAACATGTAGCACATCTCTTTTGTTTGTTCAAGAAGGTGGTATGAAACACCGTCATCTTGATAAAACGCCAAATTTTATATAATTAAATATAAAGCTTTCGAATTAGTTCAAAATAACGCGGTTTGTTTCATTCTGTCTAATTATAATCGAACAGCTAGCATATCATCAATGAAGTTCAGTTTGTTGTTACCCTCTTTGTCATTGCGCAGAAAGTTTTTTCGACTTTGCCTGTTTCATAAAGCGTATCATCATCAGTCGCTGCGAGACCAATTCTTTACATTGCCTAACTATTACTCTTCCCGACTGGACCATCCGAATAAAGTTGGATTAACACGTTGCGAATCAAACACATTTTTTTATTCATTTATCCCGCATACACCAAACGACTGGAACCACCTTCCAGCGGGAATCGCAACTATACCTGATTATTTTTTTTCGCCAATCTTTGTCTACATTTCTGTTTGGTGAGCCAACATGAGTCATTTTATTTTGTTTGTTTTGTCCGTAACAGATATTGCTTACTGTTTTTGCCAATCGCAGTGTGTGTTTGATATTTGAATTTCTGGCCGATGTTTTTTTTTGTCACTTTGTTTTATTTTTGTTTGCTTTTCCCCTCCCCTCTACAATGTTTTGGTGCTTGAGGGTATTTACAATAATTTTTATAAATAAATAAATAAATAGGTCAACTCAAAACACTAACAAGACGAACAGCATACATATTAAATGTTTCTAGATTATAGTAGTTTTGCCAAATGTATTAATTAAACCGCTGCAATTAAACAGAGCTGGTGGCACATTATCAATGAGGAAACAAGACAATACTAACATCTTAGTTTAGGAAATGAAACAATAAAAAAATAATTACCCTTATCGAATTAGGCACGAACCGCCGAATGACTTGCCTGTGCCACTTGACCTGCTTCAATCATCGTTATAGAACCGTACCTTGCCGAAAAATAAACTTGTGTCTTGGTCAGATTCCCGTTTGCTCTAGACAGTGGTAAGGTCAGTTTTAATTCTAGACGTTTTCTCCTTGCTTAAAGCCGGTTCTTTCCTTTCAAAGCCGCGTCACCTTACGATGGACCGCATCAGAAGCTACGCTGCATTATGGCCAATCTAATGCCGTACTAGTGTCATGTGACCTTCGAGAAGAGCGCAGTGACGTGCGGGACGCGGGTGATATGGTGTGTACAACACACTGGATAGGATGTGATTGCTTGTAGCGTGAACTGCAGTTCGTGGTGAGGTAAAATGGAGTAGAGTAGGGATATCACTTTATGCTCATCGCGTTTCTGCAGAGAAGTCGTTCATGTCAGGAGATGCCGATGCCCATTATGAATCAAGTTTCAGTTTTAGGGGAGCTGACTGTTCTAGTAGCTCTTAGAGAGACGCACGGGCTGCAGCTATAGAAATAGAAGACGAGGAATAAAAGAGGAGACTGGCTCGTGTCCTCAACCTGGCTGGTCCTGTTTCCTCGTCACTCGCCGTACCCCTAAACGCCCAACACAACATGGTGGCAGCCTCACCGGATCTTTCCCACCCCACCACACGTCGTTCAAGCTTGCTAAGAGGTGACGAAGCAGTAGATCCAGGCACCACAAACGATTCCCACACGCTGAGCCATCTGAACATCCCGATTATTCGAAACAAGATGGCGACTCCATTGCTGACTTGCCAACCACCGGAAGAATTTGACTTCTCAAAGTCAGAAGACTGGCCCCGGTGGATCCGGCGGTTCGAGAGATTTCGAATGGTTAGCGGACTCCAAAGAAAAACCAGCGTCAAACAGGTGAACGCTCTTATTTATTGTATGGGAGACAAAGCTGAAGATATACTGCTTTCGTTCAGCTTAACCGCCGACCAAATGACTCATTACGACGTAGTACACAAGGCGTTCGACGATCACTTCATTGGTCGAAGAAACTTGATCTATGACAGATCAAAATTCCACACAAGGATTCAGGAAGACGGAGAGCCCGTTGAACACTTCATGACCGATCTACATGCTTTGGCTCAGTACTGCAAGTTCGGGACTCTCCACGACGAGATGATCAGAGATCGTATTGTCGTGGGTGTCAGAGACCGCAAACTGTCTGAAAAAATGCAGTTAGACGCTAACTTAACCCTGGAAACAGCGACCACTATGGCTCGCCAGTCAGAAACTGTCAAAAGACAACAAACTGACCTTCGACCGGAATCCGACAGTGTTAGTCGAGTCAAGGCATCACATCCATCAGAAGCCCGTCCTTCGCAAAGAAGGCTACCTACTCAGACCACCAAAAGTGTCAACGACAGACTCCACTGCCTTGGATGTGGATATAATCAACACGCGCGAAGTGAATGTCCAGCCAAGGCTGCGATATGCCACAGATGTGGAAAAAGAGGACACTTCGCCAAAGTTTGTTTGGGCTCTAAAGCTGTCCAAGAGCTAATCGCCGAAGACGAAGATCTCTCTTTTTTAGGCACTGTGGATGCCAAAGACACTGACCCCTGGACTGTTACTGTGCAGCTCCAACAAGTCGCTTTGTCCTTTAAGGTCGACACAGGAGCCGACGTCACGGTGATACCTGAAACCGTATACCTACAACACTTTGAAGAAGTGTCATTGACAGAACCGACAAAACGTCTAAGGGGACCTGGTCAAGACAGATTACACGTCGTTGGAGTTCTACGCGGCGATATTACGTACAAGACCAACAAAGTTGCGACAGATGTCTATGTGCTAAAGAACCTTGAATCTCCGCTCCTGTCAAGACGTGACAGCGAGAAGTTAGGTGTCGTCAAGAGACTTAATGAAGTGTCGGCTTCGAACTCCAATACAGTGAACGCTAAAGCTGAGTTCCCTTGCTCTTTACAGGTCTTGGTTGCGTGAACATGCCATACACGATAAGACTGAACCAAGACGCTGTGCCCTTTTCTTTAGCCTCCCCGAGGAGAATCCCATTACCTCTCATGCAAGAGGTAAAGAAGGAGCTCGAAAACATGGTTCTGCTTGACGTAATAGAACCGGTGGACGAACCTACCGACTGGTGTTCTGCTATGGTAGTGGTGCGGAAACCAAATGGAAGCTATCGAATCTGCGTGGATTTTACATCCTTGAACAAGTACGTTGAGAGAGAACTTCATCCTCCTCATACCACGGATCACGTTCTAGCACAGCTGGGGAATGCGAGATTCTTCTGCAAGCTCGACGCCAATTCCGGCTTCTGGCAGTTTCAACTAGCACCAGAGTCGCTGATTCTGACAACTTTCATCACTCCTTTCGAGAGGTACAAGTTCAAAAGGCTTCCATTTGGTATCACGTCCGCACCAGAGTTTTACCAGAAGAAGATGAGCCAGCTATTGAGCGACATTGAGGGCCACGTGTGCAACATGGACGACATCCTCGTCTACGGCTCTTCCAAGGAAGAACACAACAAAAAACTGAGAGAAGTCCTTGCGAGGCTGCAACAAGTAGGAATCACGCTGAACGACTCTAAGTGCGTTTTTGAGGCAACCCGAGTGAAGTTCCTAGGACACAGCATAGACCAAACTGGGGTCCACCCTGATGACGACAAGCTCGCGGCAGTCAGTGCAATGAAAACGCCAGCCAATGTTAGTGAACTGAAGAGTTCTCTGGGTATGATAAACTATCTCGGAAAATTCATTCCACAATTAGCCCAAAAAGCACATCCTCTGACGGCGCTTTTGAGTTCAAAGAACGCTTGGGTCTGGGATTGAGAGCAGCAGATGGCCTTTGACGCCTTGAAAGTAACACTCACTTCAACCCCAATACTCACCTTGTTTGACCCCAAGAAAATAACTGTGATCTCGGCAGACGCCTCATCCTATGGCATTGGTGCAGTTCTGCGACAAAAACAGAGCGACGACACGTATCGTCCAGTCGCCTATGCATCAAGAACACTCAGCAACACAGAGAGACGCTATGCTCAAATTGAAAAGGAAGGGTTGGCTGTGGTCTGGACCTGTGAAAAGTTTCGTGACCTCATCACAGGATTGGAAGCCATCATTGAAACTGACCACAAGCCTCTGGTGCCAATTTTTTCCACAAAAAGTTTAGAAGAAATCCCGCTGAGACTATAACGCATGCAGCTACGCATGATGAGGTACTCATATGACATCAAACATGTTCCAGGTAAAGACCCCATCGCCGCTGACGTCTTGTCCAGTCATCCTCTGGCTGAAGTTCCAAGCCGTGAATTGGAAGAAGAGATCGACGCTTACGTTCACGGCATCAAATCTAGTCTCCCCGCTACTGACAAACGACTTCAGCAGATCCAGGAGGAACAAGAAAAAGATGTCACCTGCCAGCTGTTGACCAGATACTGTGCTGAGGGGTGGCCTATCAATAACAATGTAGATCAAACGTGTAAGGACTTTTGGCAATACCGAACTGATATTTCTATGAATGAGGGGCTTCTAATGAAAGGCTCAAGGATTCTGGTACCCCAATTCATGAGAGAAGACATCCTGAGTAAAATACACCACGGACATCAAGGCATCACTAAATGCCGGGCACGTGCACGAGAGTCTGTCTGGTGGCCTGGCATATCGACTCAAATAGAAAACTTTGTCCGAGGGTGTCACCAGTGCATCCAAGAAACAAGCAACCGACGAGAGCCGTTAATGCCAACGCCTTTTCCTGAAAGACCGTGGCAACAAGTTGGCATGGACCTGTTTTACCTCACAGGAAAATGGTATTTGCTTGTCACCGATTATTATTCTAGATTCCCAAAAGTTGCGCCACTCACAAGCCTGTCAACAACATCCGTAATCGATCACCTCAAATCTATATTCGCCAGGCATGGCACACCAGAAACTGTGTTCAGTGACAATGGCCCACAGTTTCAAAAGATCGACTCGTCAGAATTTTTCAAGTTTTCACAAGACTGGGGCTTCCACCACAAAACTTCCAGCCCGAAGTTTCCGCAAAGTAACGGTTTTGTAGAGTCCGCTGTCAAAATAATCAAGCGCAGTATGAAGAAGACCGATGACGCCTATCGCGCACTTCAGTCGTACCGAGCCACACCTCTCGAAAACGGTTACAGCCCCGCAGAGCTCCTGATGGGAAGGCGCATAAGGAGCTCGCTCCCTACAGTCGGATCTCGCCTAAATCCAAAGACTCCGGATCCTGACCTCCTCATGAATTGGGAAAAACAGAGCAGGGACAAAGAGAAAATGAACTTCGACAGAAGGCATGGAGTACACGCACTTAAGCCACTACATATTGGACAACGCGTTTGGGTCTCAGACCAAAGACAAACTGGTCACGTCACGTCGCCTTCGGAAGCGCCCCGTTCATACATGGTTGAGACCGACCGGGGAGTTGGGAGGAGAAATCGAGGACACTTGATTCCAATTCCCATTCCCGCGACACAGGCACAATACGCACGTGAAGGATCACCCCTCGCTACCAATAACGTGGCTTCCTTGCCTACAACATCCACGGCTTCCTTGCCTACAACATCTACAGGCCATCCAACCACGCGGAGTGGGCGTACTGTGAAACCTGTCGACCGGCTAGGTTTCTAGATAGATATTAGAAGGGGAAGATGTTCTAGTAGCTCTTAGAGAGACGCACGGGCTCCAGCTATAGAAATAGAATACGAGTAATAAAAGAGGAGACTGGCTCGTGTCCTCAACCTGGCTGGTCCTGTTTCCTCGTCACTCGCCGTACCCCTAAACGCCCAACACAACACTGACGTCGGCTACAAAGGGCGCAGCAAGTCTGCTATGCAGTGGTGGCACGTGCGATTATCACGCGATAACCGCCGTTTTTTGCGTTTCAGCCGGAAATAAGGTACAGTTGAAGCAGCCGTGGCAGACCGCCGCATGTTTGTAGCTGTAAACACAGACTGTATACGCGAGGCGATTGAGAGTACACAATGCACATACGGCCAACCCTCTGCGAAAATCAGACTCCCGACCATAAATTGCCTTGTGTGTGCGCAAAGCTCAGATATCAAATATCGTGTCAGATATCGTGTCAGGTGGCGTGTTGTGTGGTGAAGAGGTGCTAAAAAACAATGGAAGGTTTCGACCCCAGAGCTGAAATCAATTTTAGCCTCTCAATTTAAAGAAATATTATTTTGATGAAACTTTTGGAAATGAAATGCAATGAACTCTCCTTTTAAAGCAGTTACATTTTGCATTCTTACTTCGACCTTCTCAGGCTAAAATGGACGACTGTTTAGGCAGGAAAACCAACTTGTTTTTAGAAGGTTATAATATTTTGTTGCCAAGTATAGTTTCGCGTAGCGTAAAATATTTTTATTAGTAATCAGTCTACAGGGATTCTAATACAAAATGTAATGATTGACAGGCGCAAAGTGACAATAAAACAAAACACAATTAACAAATCTGCTAATGTCTGAGCATTTTGTTGGTTATTTTTATATTTTAATAATAAGAATGGCACAATAAGTTAAAAGCCATTTGAATTTCGTGAAACATGTAATTCGTTTTAATGAAAATATATATATTTTAATTATTGCTCGATGCATTGATTTACGTGCATTTAATAAATAAAACCACGCTCAAAACTAAAAAAAAGTGCAAGGACCTTGGTTAAAATGCCAGGCATTGTTTTGTTTTTTTGTTGTTGTTTTTTTTTTAAATCGCAAATGGTTGAACGCAACGTCTGGGACGTTTGAGGGGAAATGACCATTTTTGGGGGGATTTTTTTAGAATGGCAGTCATGTAAGAATATGTAATTTTTGCCCTGGAGAAAGACCCGCAAAATTTTTTGGCAGCTGCTCATCGCACAAGACGATACAATTATCAGTTGAGAAGATACAAATGCTGCGTATTCTGTAGCTGGGCATGTGCTACACGATGGAGAAAATATCTCTTTGAATCTGGCAATGTTTTTGCTCCTTGATTTTAAGAATTTGCTACATTATGTCGAAACATGCATTTTCGTGCCGTAGAAACAAACCCAGAAAATGTTTGGTCAGTTGCGATTTTCACAAAAAGACAGAATTTGCAGTTCAGAAAACGCAAATGCTGCCTATTCTGTAGCTGGGTAAGTGTTGCATTGTAGACTAAAAATTCCTATTCATATGTGGCATTTAGTTTTTATGTGATTTCATGAAAATGGCTTCTTGTTTCGGAAGATGTAATTCGTGCTCTAGAGACTGACCCACAGACATGTTGGGCAGTTCCACATGCAAGAATGTAAAAATATCTGTTAAGATAGAAATTCTGCCTATAAATTTGTAAGTAGGGCCTCCGGGCGCCGCCATCATGTTTCATAGCCTGACAGTCAAGCACTACTGAGGCCGTCGGTCGGCCTCAGCAATGCTCACCTATCAAACGATATACCCACTCCAGCAGCAAGATGGTCGCACCCAGAGGTTGTACTTGCAAATGTCTTTTCTGTAGCTGGGTATGTACTGCGCAGTAGACGAGAGAAGATTTCGATACATGGCAAATTATCCGTTGTGTAATTTTAAAATCCTACCTCGCGTCGGAAAACGTGATTCAGTGCTCTGGAGACTAACCGGGAAACATTTCGGGCAGTTGTGCATTTCCCAAAAAGCCACGATAATCAGTTTAGGAGACTCAAATGCTACCTATTGTGTAGTTTGGTTTGAGTTGCACTGTAGTACAAGAAAACATTTTGATATCTGCCAAATTGTTTTCCACAGATTCACAGATCACAGATTCCTGTGATTGCTTTAAAATTGTATTGTGTGTCGGGACATACCTTTTTTGCCGTGAAAACTAACACACAGACTTTTCGGAGCGCTCCCCACTTCACTGGAAGCCAAAATTCTCGGTTAAAAAAATCCAAATGCTGCGTATTCTGTAGCTGGGTACGTGTTGCAACCCAGTCCGCAAGAGCGTTTTGATATCTGACAAATTATTGTTTCTTTGTGATTAGAACTTGGTTATTGTTGCCGGGACATGTAATTTGTTGCTCTGGATACTCGCCCGGTAATATTTGGGCAGTTGCGCATTTCAGAGAAAGCGACAATTATCAGTTGAGAAGATACAAACGCTGCGTATTCAGTTTCTGGCTGTGTGTTGCACTGTGTTCGGAGATCATTTTCATATCTGGTTCTGCGAATTTTCATTATGATACATTGCGACGAAACATGTAATTTTGCGCTATGGGTGCTGACCCGTCAAAGTTTTGGGCAGTTCCATAATTCACTGAAAGACGATTATACACGAAGAAGTTGCAAATGCTGCCTATCTTGTAGCGGGTATGTGTTGTGCTGTGGTCCGATATAGCATTTTGATATCTGGCGAATTTTTCTTTTGTGATTTTTGTGATAATGGTAGCCCTAGTTTGAACATGCAATTTTGGGCTCTGATGATTAAGACCTGCAAGCCTTTGTGGCAGTTGCTCATTCATCAGGAAGCCACAATTATCGGTTGAGGAAATACAAATGCGGACTATTCTGTAGATGGGTGTCTGTTGTACTGTGGTCCAAGCGGGAATATTGAATATCTGGCAAATTTTTAGTTCCGTGGTTTTTTGAAAATGGTAACGGGAGTGAGAGCATGAGATTTTGTGCTATGGATACTGACCTCCCAACCTTTAGGGCAGTTGACTATATCAAACCTACCCAGAGTTCTCAGGTAAGGATATACAAATTATGCCTATTCGGATGCTGGTAATGTTTCACTGTAGTCCGAGCGGGCATTTTTATACCTGGACAATTTTTTGCTCTCAAATTTCTTAAAAATGGATCCTCGTGTCGAAACAAATCGTTTTGCTATGGGGACTGACCAAGTAACTTCTTGAGCGGCTTCCTATTTCTCTTTAAGACACAATTATCTTTTGAGAGGATAAAAAATCAAGGACGTTTACAACTTGCTGTAACGCCGATTTAGAGCGCAGGTCTTGAGGAGGAGGGGGCATATTGAGGGGACCGTATGCCCCTCGTCCTCATCCGTACCCTTTCCTCCTCTCCTCCTCCTTCTTTCACGCGCAAAAAGGGCGTCGTCACGCGACGTTTCGGCGCGGTGCGGAAACGTCCCGTGACGTTTCGGTGGAAGTCACGGCGAGTTTCGGCACGTGACTTACACCGAGACGTCAGGGTAACGTTTCGTCATGGCGAGGTTTCGGCACAGTGACGCTTTGCACGGTGACGTTTCAAACCCGTGCCAAAAAGTAATCCTGCCAAAACGTCGCGAGTGACGTTTTGGTACGTGACCTCCACGGAAACGACACGGAGCTGACTCGTCATGAGTGACGTTTCGGCGCGGAGCATTATGCGGACGCTTCCCATAATGCACAGCGCGGTTAGGCCGACGCCGACGGCGACGGCGACGCCGCCCAAGCCGGGAACGGGCGCCTAAAATCTGCGCTCTGAAAATTTGGCAGAGACACTTAAGGCTGCTTACGTGTGGGAATGCAAAAGCATTATAGTACTTTTGAGGAAATGTTTTCGATTGATGTTTTCAACAGGAATTAAAGTTTATTATGCTGATTCGGTGCGTCTGTTTTCGTCTACGTTGGCCACAGACCGGAAACATTAGGACCCCTTTGTCGCAGGAAGATGCTTTTCGTTTCAAGCAATACAATACGGAGAGCAAGTGACGCACGTGAGGCAGCACGCTCATTTTATACTCTCATGACGTGTCACCACCTCATCCCCATTGGCTGTGCCGCCATGTGCCCAATGACGCGCACACTAGGCCACACCTTTGTCAGCGAGCTGGCTGCCACGTGACATGTGCAAAGTCGCACTCACTAGGCACACATTTAGTAAGCCACAACCGTGGAGCCGCCTTGGCTTTGGGGAAGCGCGCTCGTCTAGAATAAGTCAGCATCGCCGCAGATGGAACCATAACTGAAATATTTATTAGGGCACTTCAATATTTCTCTCGCGCGCCACCAGAGTGGCTTGCCACTTCCAATACATCTTTGTGCCGTTAAAAGAGCCAAACATGTATAAGAACAAACAAATCTCTATGGAAATACACACAATTAAGCACACACATAGGTGTTATGACAATTGTCCAAAGTCTTCGTCATAACTAAGCCGCATCAGAGCTTTTATCGTTGTTCGCTACATAGAAAGTGTTAGTTCCAGACCATCATTGGGTTTAATCAATTTTCAAGTTAAGGTGTGATTTACTAGTTGTCCTCGTTTGCTGAAGGTTCCTTGGGTGGTGTCGACAATGCAGGTGAAGTTGGATGTACTGGTTCGCCCTTGCTTGGCGGTTTTTGCACTTCTTGTTAACCGCCCTCAAGCTCCGGACTTTGCTGAAATTCCTTAGGACTCTTCCTTAGGTGCTGCCTGCGACGACGCAACTCTTGTCCTTGTTCTGTAACAGCCGCGTCCCACTTGAGATACAAACAACAACAAACGACAGCGACACACTACAACGAGCGACGAAAGACATCGACAGACAGCCTGTTTGTCGTAGTTTGTTTGAGTCCGCTTTCCTACCTGGCGGATACGACGCAGAACATGGGGTCAAGGAAACTTGTTTTCTAGTGGGACTGCAGTTGTGAACTAAACACTTCCAAATACACAGACATACAAAGTTTGAATACACCGTTTTTGTGTTTCGCTCTTTGAGCGAAAAAGCGTCGACAAACGTTTTGAAGTGGTGATAGTTTTTTCCTCTTCAAATTTTTTTTTTCAAAATAAGCGATCACGGGCATGACAGGATGACCTTTGACGCCGATACCATAATATTAACCACTGATCTCTAATGGGATTGCAACGAATGCAATCGTTCATTGTGTGAAAAGCCGAGATATTGCTCCGCGCGAACGATGGCCTCGAATGGAGTTGAAGTTGACTCGATATTAGAAGGTATGATGATAAAAATGATTGAGGATCGTCGTTTTCTGTCAAACATCTGACATCCGGATTATCACAAAAAGAACCCGAAGTAGTGGGCTTTCCCCGACATTAGAAGCGCCTTAGGAATTGAAGACAGAAGTGAGTGCTCGTTCATCTTTTTGTTCCCGATGTCAGAAATCATCATAAATATTCAAAATTTTTGCCGCATGACGGCCACACTCTGCCATTGCGTGGTGTGTGCCGCGGCGAAAAGAGAACGAGCGGACGCGTAGGCAAGGGGTGGTTTCGGGGTTAAACACCCCCCTCCCCCCCACGAAAAAAAAAACATAACTTTTTGTTTTTAATCAAGGAAGACACGTATTGAATGACTACCGAATTATCCCAGCCAGCCAGCGGTTTGGGGAAGGCCGTGGCCGTACCGGTGAATTGTGCAGTATATTGGCTACTACACGCAAGAGAGAGACAAAACCTTTCCTCCCCCCCCCCCGATTCCTTCCCCATGGTCATGGAAATCATAAGCTCTCCCCGAAAATAATTCTTGCCTATGTCACATCGCGGAAGTAAATGTCTCTTTAGATAAGCAGGCACGCCAGCTTTATTCAAGAATTAATCAATAATAAATAAGCACGAATTTTGCAGATCTTTTAACTACACACTTTGGAACATTCAACAGCTCAAAATCAAGTGCTGCCAGTTGTCAAGGTGCCATAATACTGTTTCAATGCACTGCAGTTAAAAAGGTCAAAAACAAGTGAAAGAACCTGCGGTCCCAGTACCAAAGAAAAAACCGCAAGGTCAAAGGCCAGTCAACGCTCTGGTGCTGGGGCCAACAAGGCGCACCTTTCCAAAGGGGTGCATTTTAAGAAACTGCCATTTCTATCTACTGGAGCACCCAGTCTCCAAATGGGTGCACCTAAAGAAACTGCAGTCTTTATCAACTGGAGCACCCCAGTCTCCAATTGAGTCCCCGCTCTGGCACCCGAAGCAGTCAATATTTCAGTAGGATATAGTGAGTTCCCTAAACAAGGGGACTTTTTTCCTCTTGACCGAAGCAAGTTGGGACTTGCAGCATATATTTTGGGAGCCTGAGATGGATAAAAAGTCGCCTTCATGGCCAAGGTGCATTAGTCCTTGGGTACCCAAATATTTAGCTCCACAACTGAGAGGAGTCCTCATTACACTTGGCCATATATTTACCAAAAAGTGTTGCACATCTGCATGATAGACCACTCGCAGAGAAATAGAGAAAATTATATAAAAATAACACTTAAAATATCACTAAAATATTCATCACTGTTGAGATCAGCTCCTCCAAATATGGGGAGATAGCAGCAGCGTTTCATATCAATAACAGAGAAGGGTATATCTCGTCTCACCGAGCTTATGAGCTCATCAATTTGACTTAGGTTTTACTTTGGCAGTTAGTACCATATAAAGTTATAATGGCCTAGTTAATAGCACATGTTGAAATGTTTTTGTCAAGAAGCTTCGCTTCATATCCACTAAAAGTCCCAATGTTTTGTTTAACACTCCCGTGATCAACTGCACGTGATATCTACTGAAAGCCCCTTCAGTTCAACAGTTGCAAATAAAATAAAAGACAAGGTGCAACACAAATTTTCTCCAGAATACCAGCCTCAAGTCTAACAACCACAGCTCGGAAACCGGGAGCCCGCCACCTGACGCACCAGCCAAACAGGAGCTGCCTCTACAGCACCAAGGAATCCACCTCAAGCAAGGCAGCATTGCTGCAGGCAGTAGTCAACACCCTGAAGTTTGCCAGGAAGGTGGAGCCTGACGAGTGTCAGGGTTTCCGTCTCTTGATGCAGGGTCTCGCTCGCACCATCACAGGGGGTGCCAGCAGGCAGCTTGCCATGCTTGATGCTCAGAAGGTGTTGATGGAGGCATCCATATCCGCACAGGTGGTTGCGGTGGATGCACCAGAGTAAAGTGAAGTTTGTATATGAGTTAGGTTTACGCTTACTTGTTGAGCAGTAGCTGGCATATTTTTGTAAGTTACATTCAGCAAAGTGAAAAGGTACAGATACGTGGAAGTTTGTCATTAGCATATCACCACCTAACTTTTTAATTTTCACCACACCATACTTATCCAAACTTGATTTGTCTAGGTTGACGTCGATAAAAACAAAGAACCGATATCAACTCGGAAGCCATAACCACCCAAGCTCTGTGGTGATCCATAATCGTGTTAATTTACTGTTACTCTATTCCGTTAACTATAAAAATATGTTTGGTGTTACTTGTATTACGTGTCAAATTATTATTTATAGCCAAATAAGAATAATGTTGTGGGATTAGAAAAATCTGGTAGGGGCATCCTTTTGGTGGATTGTGAAGTAGCAAAGGTTGGGACACATTTTTTTAGCAAATGACACACTCTATTATTTCAGTGACTTCCGCTGCCATGAGACCTGGCCTTTATCACAGAAGTAAACGTTCAATACCATCCAAATGGCTTTGGCATCGGTTAATGGCTTGCCGCCATTGCGTTGCAGGAAAAGACTACCCTTTCGTTAATGTCTGTCCTTCATGTGTCACCACGTGCTGT
Source organism: Ixodes persulcatus (assembly GCA_013358835.2). Taxonomy (NCBI): domain Eukaryota; kingdom Metazoa; phylum Arthropoda; class Arachnida; order Ixodida; family Ixodidae; genus Ixodes; species Ixodes persulcatus. Next base: position 17,299 of record JABSTQ010003395.1, read on the forward strand.
TCCTGAAGTGAAGCAATAATCAAAATATTTTGTAAAATGCAATAGGCATATGCTACAGCATACGAAATTAAGGCCTTATTGGGCGCGCTTAGTGCGCACTCATTTGCTCCTACTCCAAGGATCTGAGTTTTACATTCCGAGCGCAGCAGCTAAATAGATTTTAGCATACGGGAGTGCGACACACCAAAACAATCGACGAGCAGCATGACCCACTTGCAACAGCGCGGTTATGATGAGCCCACCTTCTCGTGGATAGTAGTGGCAGAAGCCAAAATGTTTTTTCAACATAAATGAATTAAGGTTTCTGTGGCTCAACCGAGTAAATAAAAAAGACAATGATGTTAGAAAGCTCATATAGGAATGTTTTAATATTTGTTGAAAGGTTTTATTACACGCTCGTCAACGCAGGAAACTGTTAAACTTATCAGTTGTTCTGTGGTTTCGCAAGACGGAACCCGTCGATCTGCTACGTCGATACAGCCGCACCACCGTTCAATATATAGCATGTCAATTCGTTTTCAGGTGAGATGCATGAAGAAACCTTTTCCACAACAAAAACTGATGTTTGAGCTCTTTAATGTAGGTATCTTTATTCGCTGGGCAAAACATTCTAAAAGGGGCAACGGTTCAAATTTCTTCTCCTCTTCACACCTATTTGTCGCTGAGCGATCGGCACTCTACCGTTTAAAAGAATAATTTGTTTGCTGAGGAGAAGCATGAAAAAACCTTTTCTGGAACGCTTGTCGCTGTTTCGCTTTGAAATCAAATTGTTTTAACTTGCTGGAATAAGCACTATTCAATTGAAAAGTGAGGGCAGTTCGGGGGCGTTTTTGTCTCGACGAAGTTTCGGTTAGCACAGCCATCTTGTTTGCGGACGTGACATCCCAGAGCGCGAAAAAGTCACTCGCGCTTCGAAGAAAATATTCGTTGCACAAAGTGCGCATTTGAGTGTCATTCTCCGTCGGCGCCCCTTTCCATCTACTGAATGAAGCGCGAAACTCCCAAGCTCCGGAGCGTGGACTTAGCGCGCCCATTATTAACCAAAAACAAAACTATCAAACTCAAAAGTGTCTACGTTAGTCGAGGCGTGTCCCTTTTTTCTTTCTATTTCACTCCGCTTTTTTCCACCTCAATATCATATTAGCCATTATATTCAGCTTCCATCAGGTTGCCTGTACTGTGGTTATTTTCTCGTTTATCTTATGCTACTATCTTACGAGCTAGGACTGCTGCTATGGAAACGAGCACAAAATAAAGAAGGATATGACGGAAGTGGCGCAAAGGTGACAGATAATTAAATTCGACGGTTCAAGCGGGAAACTATCACCAAGCTACAGTAGGATTACCATGTCAGGAATGGATTGCTTTTATTGCTGTTGCTTCCGAGGGGATGTTTAGCTATGTAGAATCTTGATCAGTATGAAAGGTAACACGACCCGATTTCTTGCAAGAACTACAGAACTATGGCTGCCGATTATGTACCACTGGTGAGATGCGAGTCCCAGTAGCGTTATTTATGAGCAGACGTGATTCACTCTTCCGTTAGTTTGCTTGTGCAGAGCATGTAAATATATAATTCAAAAAAGTTTAAGCGGCCATTTTAAAGGGCAAATCCACTAAATTACTTACATTTCTGTGTTATGACTAGTTTTTAATAAGTTCCAGCAAGCATGAATCAATAAATTTATTTACTTTTCGGTAGTGCTTAAAGTTTTGTAGATATCCAGTTTCAATGTTTCGTTTTTGGCGCTTCTGGTGAAACTGAAAGTATTGGCTCCTCCACTGTGGCAATATCAAGGGTAACAACTTGCGTACTTTTGCAGCAACTGGGCACTGTACGAGTGCCGGCACACTCTGCGTCTGCCAAGAAAACTGCCCGACCGCTGAGCTGCAGTTGGAATTGGTTATATCCCTTTATTTTTTGGCAAACAAAGTGAATATTCAAATGATAATTAAATAAAAAGTAAATACTATGGACGATTATTTGAGAAGCCCAGGGGAGCGGGTGAATAATGCGAATTGCGCTCGCAGTTGGTTATTTGTGTTTTGGTTTATAAATAAATCGACTCTAAAAGCTGTAAATCCTAAACGATTGTAATAGTCTATCCACAAAAAAAGCCGACACAACCAGTCTAACGGACAGA
>JABSTQ010003396.1:0-82420 GCA_013358835.2 Ixodes persulcatus
CCGACACGTAGGTGCGGGCTGGACTTGAACGCTTTTTTGGACCGTCATCTGGGGCATCCAACGGTTGGCATCATGAATTCCAATCTACACAAACTGTTGACGGTATCTACCGGATTTCGTCATTGCCGGGCATTTATTCTTTGGAGCAGAGTTCAAAATTGCGCAAGTGTGCAGTGATATGGTGTGTGCCGGCGTGCGATTTTTCTTTGGGTACGTCATCAGTGCCAAAGAAAGCAAGATCTGTTTTGAAAGTCACGTAACAAGACTGAGCACCGATCTACCGAAAGCGCTCATTTGCTGGAAGTTGGTGTTGTGGATAAACTGTGATGTTGATGCGAATTTGTGGTTGTGCGCAAGTGAGCATGGGTAACAAAACACGAAGAGAAATCGCCGATCCTTAAAACAATGCCAGGTGGTCGTGGAGCAGTATGGATGCTCCCTGGAAATGATGCATGCCTGAAATCACCAGGAGAGGGCATAGTGTGGTGACGCGCCTGTGGCGCGTCCAGGACCTAAGGAAGACGACAACGCGCGTGCAAAAAACAAGAATGGCACAATTATATCTGGTCTAGACGCCATGGGCTTTTCTTCGCAAATCAGAACCGTAACAATATTTTAAACAAACCAAAAGTATAACAAGCACATGTAAAAGGAATGATATTCCCAACATGCCTTCATATTTTTTTTCCATCAGTGTACATTGAGTTTTGTATATGCCCCCTGCCTAGCGTAATCCCATGTGCAATTAATAGTATCATGAAATAAATTAATGTATAAATAAATAAATTCCTGAAGCTCTCAAAAATTAAGTTTTGCTTGCGGCTCTTGAGCAGTGTCACCTTGACCACAGCTGTGATTAAGGTTTTAACAGTGAACGCAAATTATACGTGATTTACGGCTGCAGATGGAGCTGGAAAAGCTAAAAAAAAACACAAAACAAAGGTTGTGACATGACATTGCCAAGGCATCAATGACAGGACAAAAATGAAACGTAATTTAAATATGTCCTCAACGTTGAACAAAACGTGAGTGATCGATGTTGCCAGTACGTCCTGTATGACGTTTACGACAGTTAGGTGTGAACGCGACGTCGCTGAAACGTCACTGACGGGACAATAATGTAACGTCACTATGGACTTCATTTTAACGTCGAAGAAACGTGAGTGTTCGACGCTGCTAAAACGTCTTCTCTTGACGTCCTGGAGACGATGACGACGTAGAAGTTGAAACATGACGTCGCCAGCACGTCACGGATAGGACGATAATGGAACGTCATTTATGAACTTCGCTTCAACGTCAAAGAAACGTGAGCGTTGGACGTTGCCTGAACGTCGTGCCTCGACGTCGTGGGAACGTTGACGACGTCTGAGTTGAAATACAACGTCGTCACAACGTCCCTGATTGGACTATAATGGAACGTTATATAAGGACGTCACCTCAACGTCGAAGAAACGTGATCGAAGTCACGCGGGACGTCACGGACGTCAGGGACCTTTTCTCGACGTTTCCACGACGTTTTGTGCTGCTTGGGTACCTACCAGCCGGAAGGACGGCATTGTGTGTGCCCGAATCACCGCGATTGCACCCGACGGCATCTCGCTAGATTTACTGTATTTTAGCCGCCGGCGTAGAACGCTCAATAAAGATATCGTAATGCGAGGAATAGTCATGCTGAATTTATTGAAGACAACGTATGCTTGTCGTATGCGGCGATGAATCGCTAGGCACCTTCGTCGACACCGACGGGAGGTGTTCAACACGCACCAACGCACCGCTATTTTTCTATTTTTTTTTTTCATCTCTTCTTCTTTGTGCCTACCTCAACCGACGTGGTTATCCATTGTCGTCTGCACTTCGCAGCTCTTCGACACAGAACAATCATTTAGGTGGCTGAGTGGCGCATTTATTACTATTGTTATCAAACTGAGAGGCACCAGTGGACCGCACTCCAGCTGTTTGTAATCCATAGCTACAGGACCGTTCAGCACTTAGCTTATTGAATCAAACGGCAGCTTGCGCCACCTAGGAAGTGTAGTAGTAACCGCTAGATGGCACTTAAAAAAAAAGCTCATGCACTAATTTATATATACTACTGAACTACGACTATACACGTACAACTCATACGGCAACACACACACCAACCAAGCCACCTAACACTGTTACAGGCACATACATGTCAGCAGTAACACAAGGCAGAAACAACTCCAACAGAACACGTCTGCGACTCTACTCTAACCACCCTAGCAACCCGAATCGTGTATATGCCCTACCATATCCTGACAAGGATTAAGAAAGTGGGTCCCACTGTTTACTAGATGAATACAAAGAGTATTTGCAAGTATTATTGGTATAGAAGTGCTCTGTGTATTTAAATTGGCAAGCTAGACACCTCTCTTAATCTAGCACTTCGAAGGGCAACATGATATGAAAATAATAGGCTAAAGCAACACGGCAAGGCATACTGCAGATTAGTTTCGGTTTCAGAATCACGCAGTGATAAACTGACTAAAGCCATACGGCCCCATGCTCGTTCTGCGCGTGTAATAGCAGCAAAAGTTGCCATAATACCTGCATTCCTAGTCAGTGATCGGCTAAAGGGAACATAATTCCTAGTCTTGTGTTGTTTAATTCGTTCTTTTTTCGCTTACATTTGGTGCTTGAGAATAGGTAACTTAAATGTAGCAAGCAAACGCTGGCGGCAAGCTTTACCGTGTTGGTCGAGTGACCGATGAGTCGCTCTACTCGCTCCACTTTAAAATCCCTTAAATTAAACTTATGTGAAAAAAAGGATTGGGGTATATGTAAAAGAAACAAAAACAAGCATACCCGAGGTTTCTTTTTTTCTGCTGCATTCGGAGAACATATACACCTATATCAAATTATTTGAAATCTCACTTTTCTGTTGACAACAAAAGGTTGCCACTTTCCAAGCATGGGGACACTTCATATAAACAGTGTATTAAGCTCAAAACATTAGGGCATGACAACCAAAACTATACTGTATATATAAAGTGGCTATAATGAAGACATAGTGTTCAGGTGACAATTGTTTGTATTCTTTTATTTTCCAAACAAGGTTATACAATTTTATGTTGAAAATATTTTCCTTTAAAAAAATTAAAACTTTAAAAAGAAAACGTTGTAGGTACTTTTGAAACATTGTGGAAATGGAGATCTGAAAAGGAGTCTCTTTGCAGCACTGCACTATTAAACTACAATAATTATCACTATTTCTGAAGCCAGAACAGACCTTGCAGCCTTCTTATTGGCACCTTTGAATATGAAACGATCCAATAAACTTACATGAAAACAGCGAAGATTTAACCAAAAAACAATGTGCTGTATGCATTACAAACATATTAAATAATAAAAATATGCAACATCACAGTCCTTTCACTATCCTAAAAAAATACCTGAAAATATGTATAACACAAAAAGGGATATGATTTACACCAAGCAAGATACTGGGCCATAGAACAAATGTTTCAACAATAAAAAAAAAGTTTGAGGGGGTACCCAAAAATAAACAGAATGAATTTCAGGAGGCCGGGCATTCGTAGTACCAACATCCACCTCTAGCACCGCTATGCGGCGCCCTTGCCAAGTCAGCTTGCCAACCGGCGTCGTCTCTTAAGGATCCAGCGGCATGTTGTGAATTTTTTCCCCAAGCGCTTCGATATCATTCCTCGTTTTTTGTAATGTCTGACTTGCAGGACCTTTCACATTCACAAAATGATTTTCTTTGAGGACTTTTCTTACGGGAGGACAGAAAAAATCACACGGGGCGAGTTCATGAGAATACGGGAGGTGGAGAAGCGATGTCATGCCAGTTTTGATAAAAACAAAATTGTTGCACTCACAGGGCAGTGTCTGCTGGGGCATTGTTGTGATGGAACTATCATTCCCCCTTTCTTTCATATCGGGGCGTTTCTGCCTTACTGAGTTTCGCAATTGTCGCGAAATTCCCATGTAAAACACCTGATTAACAGATTCACCAAAAGGAACACACTCGGAGTGAACAATGCCCAAATATTTCTTTGTTTTCATCAGTTGAGGAGGTTGAGGGTCGCCCTGAACGAGGTTGGTCATCGATCAATAATTCACCGTTCTTAAAGCGAGAAACCCACTAATAGATTTGCGATTTCTTATTAGCATCTTCTTTGTAAGCTCTCTGAAGCATTACAAGAGTTTCCGGCACAGTTTTTCCTAAAGCAATATTTCACAGCCGCATGTTGTTCCTTCATATCAAACATTGCAAAAAAAAAAAAAAGAAAGATTTTGAAGCGCTTCAAAAAAAAAAAAAATACTGATAGCAGGCAATGCCCGTCGGCAAACTCACTCGGAAGGGGTGCTGCAAAGCACTGCTAGCGGCGGAAGCTGGTAATACAAATGGCCCGCCTTTAAAAAAATCATTCCGGTTACTTTTGCATCCACCCTGGTATAATCCACTGTACCAAAAGTTTTCGATATATGCCATGTTAAAAAAAAAAAAAAAGATTGCAACCAGTCAAATTGGCTCAATAGATATGCGAAATTACTTGGTGATGTGACAACACTGAGAGCGTCGCCATTTTAATGTTGGCAAGCGATGTCGGTACCAAAGCACGGTGGAGGCATCAGAGAGAGCCGTACGGGCAGTGTGCGATAGCGCAGCAGCTGTTTTTCGCCTGCTGACCATAAAATGTGTACGAACGGTTTAAACAACCTACCGTAACTTTCTGATGAAACTCTAGGAGGCCTGTGCACGCTGGCAACAACCTCGTTGAAGCAGCGGAGCAAGTCCTACGCCATCGCTGTGGAAGCTTACACACCGCAGGTTGTCGCCAGTGTGTGCACAGGCCTCCGAAAGTTTCGTCAGGCAGTTGCGGTAGGTTGTTTAAACTGTTCGTCCACGTTCCATGGTCAGAAGGCGGAAAACACAGCAGCCGCGCCATCGCACACAGCCAGTACGATTGTCTCCGATGCCTCCACCGTGCTTCAGCACGGACGATGCTTGCTAACATTAAAATGGCGGCGCTCTCAGTGTTGTCAGACTACCATGCAATTTCGCATAAGGTTAATTGAGATGAAGCAAATTTCTCTGTAACATCAAGCAAAAACGGCAACAGTGTGTGCCCAAACAATGACAGACTTCGATAATTGGGGCTGCAGCTACCATACTCCGTTCACCTCTAAGCTGAGACTGCGGTGGAAGCTACGTCCTTGTTAGACCAGTCATACGCTTCGCTTTCACCACACCATCCCGCTCTCGGCCATACACACGCGCAAAGACCCGGGTCAGGTGATAACAGCAGTGATGTTATTGGTCGTAGTCATTTTGGAGCAGCTGTTGGAGCAGCCAAAAGTTCATTTTGAGGAAGCAAAAAGAGCTTTTGAAGCATAAGCGCACTCTTCAATTTCGATTATATTACTTCAAATGTGAGGAGGAGACACAGCAAATATTAGGAGAACAAACACTAGCTGTTTAGTTGCTGTGGAAGCACCAGACACGGTAAGAAGAAGACGACTGATGAAGGACAGCGCAAACTGTCGTGAATGATTATTTTAGGTACGAAATCCCAGTGAAGAAATGTTAAAATACAATCATTTTTAGCACCTAGAATTGTTTCCTTCAAGTTCTAATCGGGGTTGTAACAAAACTGCAATTCTTAATTGATACAAAAAAAAGCATAAAAAAATAAACCTACAAGAGTTCAGTTCTTGCGCCACCTCTCGCTCTGGAGGAGTACCTTTCCACTTAGTACGCCGGCGCAGTGCGGCAAAGCACGACACGCAACATCGCGACGCTTAGGTTGCAATTGCTACTTCACTGCATTACACCTCTGTGCGGTGAGAAGCGCACTCATCAAAGCTAACTAACCCACCAGAACAGACCACGAACACGAGACATGTTGAGAAACCTCTGAGTACTGTCAGTGCTTGGTGCGAAATCAAATCGAATAGTGCGTTGTTTGAGGCGATTATCGAAATTCCTGAAAACCTGCACGAGCCTACTCAAACGATTCGCCCCGGTAGCGAGGCCTGCAGCTGTTATATTTTCAGTATTATTTAATTGAACTTAAGTCTTAAGTTCTGGAGCAATGTTGTCGTGAATTCCTCCCATTTCGGTCAAATGTAGCAAGTGTAGCAGAATAAGCACTATGGTGGCAGTTTGGAGCAGCAATCACATCACTGGGTGATAAGAGGGAGGCGGCTGATTGGTCCGGCACGGTGAACATAGTTTAGATGGTGCACAGTTTTGAAATGGGTCGATTCAAGAGTAGCTGACAAGCTGTCGGTGGCTGCAATACAATTAGCAGAAGCGCACACTGCAATGTTCACTCGTCTCCTATCATTTCTATATAGCTTTTGTTCTTGTCATGGGCGACACTGGATCCCACCGCTGCCGGCATGTCATGGTTGAGACAGGTTAACGACGACAACTGATTTATTGCATACAATACGTGGTCTTGTGGGCTGTCGGGCTGGTGGCATCGATTACATGAAGGGCCTTGTCTGCTAACCCTCTTTCGCGTCTTTTTGCGGGTGCTTGCCGCATGAGGTGCTGTGCTCGCTGGTGGGCTGCGGCGTTGTCCACGGCAGTTCTAAATCACTATAAAATAATAAACAGGGTGACAAACCTGTAACAGTGTTTCAAACAGAGATGTTTTAGGCTGGCTTCACACGAAAAATCCTTTTCAACATTTTAACATCGCAAGGCAAACACAATTCTGGAAGTTTCGGGATCTAAACCAGGCCACGTCTTGCAGGGCAGACTGGGAAACTGAACGATCGCGAGCGTTGGAACACTGTGAAGAACCGCAAGGGCTTATTTACTGTCCTGAAAGAACTGAAGGAACACAAGTGTTGGAACACTGCAAGAACCTCAGAAGCTTACAAACTGCCCTAAAAAAACTAAATGACCACGAGCCAAAGAACGTTGTGAAAAACCGCGGGGGCTCTTTTTGTGCCCAGAACAGTTGAAAGAACGGGATGGGCCGACAGGCTCAGCCGACGCACCAAAACGTAGTAGCGATCGACGCATCAAAATATAGCGGTAGCTGACGCTCTGAAATATAGTGGTAGCTGACGCACCAAAATGTTGTGATTCTCTGGTGGAGAGGCGACAATGGTGATTGTTCGACGATCAGGCTGCTACTTGGCAGCAGGAGACATCCAGGAAGGGCCAGCTGAGCGGCAGCACTATGGGGTGCCCTGACCGGTGACGAGGCAGAGGTGATTGACTGTTAGATTTAGGTTTAATGAATCATAGAGCCGAACATCAAAACTGAAGAACGCAAACGTCGAAAGAGGCGCAAGTTCTGGCTCGCGCTGGCGCTTGTAAAAGCACAACTAGCGCCCGTGACGACGCAACAATCTAGTAAATGCCAATTTCTACGCTGCCACTGAACTGTAACCTGCTACTGAATTGGAAGGTTCGCGCACTACATGCGTACAGCCAGGAGATCACAACCACGATGGGTGCAGCTCAGAAATTCAACCAGTCCTAGATTGAGGAAAACAGTGCGGGCGACACTGTCACATACCTTTGAGCATGTTTACCCAGCCGATCCTCGGTCTCACTGTTCAATGGTTCAATACGATCAGATATACAACTAATAATTTTTTTTAAATATTCTTTGCAATAAAATGCAGCAAACAAATATCCTTACCTTATTTCGGCAATACCCACGTCGTTCGTTGTTGTTATGATGCTTATGATGCCACAGCTAGTACACCATACCACGGTCCATAGCTGTCGAGACCTGTGTTGCTGCTTGCGCTGACAAAATATTTACTCTACCAATTTACCCGAATTGCACAGATGTGATCTGGGCGGATCTTAAAGGATCACGAAAGCTAAGGAAGAATATAATTTATAGTCTTTCAGTAGTTACCTCAGTTACTAATATCATTTACGACAGCCTGTACGTGAATATCGGATTCGAAAGTGACCCCCCCCCCCCCCCCAATCGTCACCTGCAGAAAAGTGGTCATTCCACAGCGGTTTGGGGTCGTCACTTTGCCCAAACGCTAGTAACTCGCCTTTTGGGGTAGTAAAAGCCTCCAAAGCGCCGTTTGACTGCCAAGGTAGTCATTTTTTCTTAAAATGTGACTTCGTCGGCGTGATGGAAGCTCATTGTTCCGCGTAGAGCGCTATCCTTGACTGAATTCTCGTCATGTGTCCCGATGATTGATAACCCACCACGTCATCGAAGGGAAGATTCATCTACTCGTGCGGTGATGTGGCGGCACTCTCAAGACAGCAGAAACGCTCGTGCCGTCGTGTTTGTTTACTTCTACAGGTGGTGCTTTCTTAGCGTTTGCGTCCTCGAACATCGCTCGGATTCCTTATTTTGCGCATTCCATGCGTGTGCTCAAGTTCATGGTATTACTGTTGCGCACTGTATTTGAAGTCGTCATGAAGGATGCGAATTTTCACGCGTTTTCATCACCCGAAAAAAGTGATTAGTGTTAGCCTTCCTGAACGCTCGCAACGTCTATGTCAGGGGTCTCAAGCACGCGGCCCGGGGGCCGCATTTGGCCCGCGACTTTCTGGGACGCGGTCCGCAGGCAGCCGGCTACAAGTCCCGGTTCCCATGTCTCGAGCGCTAGAAATGCTATGCGCCATCGTGGTCAAGTAGATTCATTTTCGCTTTTAAAGTAGCTCCGCTTTTTTTGAGCGGAGCTACTTTTCAAGTTTTTAGTTTTTACATATCTGTGTTCATTTTCCATTTGTTTTGCTTCCCAGCTTTTTGTAATCCCGCTACTAGGCTGCAAGCGCGAGTTCTTTGTTTAAGGATGCATCTCGACTGCGCGAACTCTCAGTCAGCAGGAGTAACAGCCGAGGATAAGGCTACGAGATCGGGGTCCTAGCCTTCGAAAAGTGGGGCTCCAATCCACGCTGTGAACGTTGTTGGTCAACGAAGCTGCGGTATCACGTGCAACGATTGCCTACTGCACAATACGAAATGCCGCCGCGCCTGTCGCAGCACGCCGCCGCTGGTCGTATTGCCGTTTCTTTTCCCTTTGCCGCTCCTAGTATTCACGCTGCTGCTCGAGAGTCCTAACTATGCGTGACTTATTCATCGCGGAGCTGCAGCAACAATGAAATCAGTTGCTATACTCCGTTTCATCTTACGTTTAAGCGCAGCGAATGTTACGAGCCATCGGAGCCAACTGGTGGCCGTGTGAGTGTCACGCAGACTTGTACCGTACGCATTACAAGTAATCAAATTACTTGTAATTGATTACCTTTTGGAGTAATTTTGTAATCAGTTGATTACTTTTATTAGGCAGTAATCCCAAGAGTAATTTGGTTACTTTTTGAAGTAATAAAAATTACTTTTAACCGATACTATTTTTTTCACCGGACACCCCCCCCCCCCCCCCCCTGCACACTTTTTTTTTTTTGATTAACAAAAATAAAATTTGCTTCTTTTTTCGAACAGAAAAAAAGAAAGGTTTTTGCGGAGCTGTAGGAAACGAAGTCAACCCCATGTATGTACAGTTTCTGTGGAATGTCCGTTTTTTTTTTTGTTATTTTTTTTCGATCTGGGACTGGGAGTGGGAAGCCCCAGTCCGTCACAAAGGCCATTCAGGGCGAAGTTTGAGAAAGCAGAATGTAGCTTTGTAAGTCTTTCGTTCAAATTCTAGCCCCCTCATGCACACACTCACAGAAATAAAAAGAATCCTGCTTACGGTACCTACACGCAGCCCGTAGGAGAACCAGAACCGAAGAATGTCTAAAGCGGATGCAAAATATAACAAAGTCAGTTCAAATATTTCCCTATTTCCCCTACGTGGTCTTTGTGACAAGCAAGGTTTCGAGTTAAGAAGTGGTCGGGGCGATCTCTTCCGCTAACGGATACTACACATGACCCGTTTCAAATCCTGGAGCTGCTGCTCTTTTGTATAGCATGCGAGTTCATCCACATGTGAATAATAAAATGAGCGACGCAAACTTTGAGCGACAACACTTGCTTAAGCTTGACTAAGACCCCCTCCGCTCCCCCCCCCCCCCCCCCCCCCCCCAACTGGCGAACGCCCAAATCATTAAACTTCTTCAAACGAATCCTATGCTTGTGTCCGCATTGTGACGGTGCAACGACCACGAAGAGTGAACCCATTTTCCCTTCTTCAATACTTGTGAAAATGTGAAATATAGGTTCTGAAGTAGTTCATTGTTATGAGCGCTAAAGATGTAAGTCTTCACACAATAAAGTAATCGAAAAAGTAACGGTTACTTCTTAAAGTAATGTCCAATTACTTTTTCTGTCGAGTAATCAAGTAATCTATCCGAATCATTTTTAGCCAAGAGTAATTGTAATTGTAATCGATTACTTTTTTTAGTAACGTGTACAAGACTGGTGTCACTTGACCTTAGAGAAGGGCCACAGCGACGCGCGGAAAGCGTATCACGGGCCACGTCCCCAGAACGGGATTGGCTAAGATAGCTCGTAGCATCCGCTGCGACCGGACGTAAGGTGAAACGGGGTATAGGCGGGCTCTTCTTTTATATATGAAAGGCAAGTGACGTCACTCCCCACGTCGCAAGCTGCCGTCGCCCCGGCACCAGGCGCCGTTGTCATCCATTGTGCGGTTCGCACTTCACACGAGGGCCTCGAATGGCGTCAACCCCTTTTGAAGCTGCTGCAAACCTAATCTTTACCAAAACGCGTGGGAGGGTGTTCCTATTGGTCACATGTGCTTTATCATGCATCATGCGGTTTTGATGCTTGTTTTGTGGTTTTCTTTATTGAAACGGATACTGAGCTGTATGATCTATGCCTGATTTCAAAGGAGATTTGCAGTTTTGCCTTCAATATTTCGCCGGGAGTTTTTTGCTTACAGAGACGACACGAAAATTTCCTTGGCTGGTTGAGGTGTACAGCTTCCCTGTAAAATGGCACCATTAAAAGACAAGTAGGGCTGTTGTAATGTGGAGGGCAAGTTCGTCTGCTTCTTGCGCAGGGGTTGCGGTGACGTCAGAACGCCAAACTGTGATTGGCTCGATTAGAAAGATAGTGGGTCGCCGCGACCCACTATCTCAGCGTCGTCTGCTCCTTTGCAAAGTCGTCTGCTAATGAACAGCTGTCTTACCTTTACGAGCGTGCTCTACTTCGCCTTTCAGAGAGGGCAGATGAAATAACTTGAGCGGTACGAAGTGTTTTTGTCTAAACACTAGCAGATACGTATCAAGGAGCGAAGCCAAAGGACTCACGGGCAAGGTAACCGACGCGCCGAGGTTTGTTTGCTAACAACCGAGAACGAGGGTGGTTAGCGTCCGCAAGTTCCCTCCTTTCGTGTGCGGCGAGACTCCTCACTCTCTAACGGCGTTGGTGGGTACTAGGTAGGCGCGTTTGGCGAAGTTTACATCGTCTGCTTTACGTCTGCTTGTCAAAGCGATGGCTGTTTTACCTTTCCTGCGTCTGTCGGAGATTCACCGTTTTTTCACAGACAAGAACGCGGCCTTCGAAAAAGGCGAAGGAAAATACCTTGAAGGATACGTCCTTTCTTTTGAGGTGAAGTATTTCACTCTAGTAACAAATGTACAAGCGTCTTTTAAGAATTGTAACTACGTGGTAAAAATGACGCCCTCCGATAAAGGTAAAATTTTAGAGTGTCACTGTGAGTGCCCTTGCGGGGCCGCAGAGTGTAGCTACGTAATGACTACCGCACTTTACGTGGCTATAAATGGGCTGTCCAAGACGGACCTTCCAAAGCAGTGTCTGCAACGCCCCTAGGGCAGCATGCTGCGACAGGTCGCTCGATCAGGTAAGTGACGACCATATTTCATTGCTATGTTAAAACGTTTAGTTGCACGAGCTTCGTGAATCGTACCTCGCGTTCGATGAGTTGTTCAAAGATAATCAGCCAAAGACAGATGACACCCGATGTAGTGCCTGGAAATAAACAAATGCGGCTGTGCGATCGCTACTGTGAGCACATCTTAGCCCAAAAGTGCTCGATCGCTGCTTGTTGACATATTTTTCTCACGCGACTAAAAGGCTATTGTCAATCAGCGTAATCGGGTATGTATGTTTGGCATAAACATAAGTGGCAATTGGTCTGTAAAGCTGTGCTAATCCTTGGAAGAGAATCCGAGCAAGATCGATCGAGCTACCCGAGCATCGTCAAGCGTATTGCGGAAGTTAGGTCGTAGACACGTCGACACCAAGAAGTAATTATTGTTTTTATTTTTGGCGAAATATTATGGAAACTTATTTTTCAATGCCCTGTTATTTAAACATACGAACACTTACTCCGGGGTAATCCGATGGACCTCAATTAGCACTCTTTATTTGCTCGAGCAATTTTTTTCTAAGCTTACTGTCTTGACAGGCGTAAAATACGCTGCTTCCTTCAGCGTAACGCGCGTGCGGCCCCGGACATCTAAGGGCATCACAGACCTGTTATTTCTCTGTTTCATGCGGCTAGGAGCCGCTTGTCCCTCTAAGAAGGGTGCAAGGTACAGAGAACCACGCACTTATTTAATAGGCGAGAGTCTTGTTCGTTTTTGGAATTAACCAGACAAATCGCGCCACCAAGTAAGAACGGTCATGCACCACCATCCACCGAATCAAGAAAGAGCTCTCAATTTGTGAATCCTCCCAGAAATTTAAAATGCGACAAACCGTCATGAATACGCCCATCACATCCGAAGACGCAGCGCGTTTTCATTGCCCCTCGTAACACTGCCCCTTGGACAGCGCCTGATCGGAGCAGACCTCTAAATCACATAGGACAGAAGAGGAACGTTCTTTTCTCTTTCTTTTTTAACCAGCAACCACGCGAAGGACTCACGGCTAGAGCCACAGCAGCTACAGCACGTCCGCCATTGCCGATGCCAAGATGTTTACATCCGCGGCGCCCCCCCCCCCCCCTCCCCCTTCGAGGAGACGGAGCTTAGTATAACCCCCTCTCCCCTTACACACCGCCTTTCCCATGCTCAGAAGACCGGAATGCGCCCACTTGCAAGGCGCATAGAAATTGTCAGGAAAGAAAGAGCTGCCAAATTAACTGATTGTTTTTTAGAGATACGTTAATTTCTGAGTTGACTGAGCAACGGGAACGACAGTGTACTTGCTCTCTTGTTCTATTCAAAATGCAAGCACGATGGTGGGGCGGTGTCATTTTAAATATTGGTATCAAATCTGGTCAGGGCCCAGTACTCATATAAACAAATCAAATCTGAAAATATCACTGTCAAAACTGAGTTTTCAGAAAAAAGACATGAAGCACGAGGTCCCTTCTCTTTTATATCGTTTGCCCCCCCCCCCCCCCCCCCCCCCCCCCCCGCCTAACGTTGGCCCTCGTCCTTCCCGGTGCGGCCTACTGGAGCCGCGATAAAATGAGTTTGAGACCACTGGTCTACGTGATCACGAAATCATATTTCTCCGTTGCTATATCTCTGCTAAGATTACATCGTCTTTTGCAGTTGTACAAAAGGCGTGTTGTGAGATTTGTACCATCGGTAAAGCCGTGTGTTTAAGTCGTAATCGTCCAAGACGTCTTACTGCATCTTTTTCTTTACTTTTTTTATACACTCTGCCTTGTGAACATATTCTGGCAAAATAAAAGTTAATAAAGCTTGAGCCCATAGAAAACCCTGCATTTTCTGCTACAGCAGTGAGCGGCAGCGCGTCCCCTTCTTTTTAAAGTTACCATGGAAACGGCAGACGACGGCAAAGAAGCGGCCGTCACTGTCCACAGGTGCTGACGACCTGCTGCGCTTTTTAGACTGGTTGCACAAGTGTGTACACTCTCTGAAAATACATGGTCTCAAAGGACTAACGGCATCATTTGGACCTCTGAACTCCCATTTGCTCCCCGAAACGACCATCTGGTTCGAGCTAGGTAGCGGGCGCAAATGCTGAGGACTAACTGCACTCGACCAGGACTAACCCAGAGGCGCGCGGGAGCAAAGGCAGCCATTAGTCCTCCTAAGACAGGGTGCATCTGTCCAAACGCGCGGACAAGATGACGGCGTCTGCTGCATTGCCGATGGCCAGCGTTAGCGACGCACTTACTGTTTCGGAACGCAGGGGGAGGTATCCACAAACAATCGTAGCATCAAAAAGTGGAGGGAGCATGTTTAAGGGTGGAGCGGACTTTACAACGATCGCAGCCTCTGTTCCAGCACGTCGTGGAAGCTAGCGCTGACTCAAGCGCTGCCATCGTTGATGCATTGGCCATGCGGCAAAAACGTTTCCAAAGACAAAAAAGGATAATTTTTTCTTTTCTATCTGTTCCATTTAAAATCTTTTGTGCTTTTTTTTTCGCAAGAGACTATGTGGTTGCCACGGTGACGCGCATGCGCAAAGTGGGGCAGTCTATCCGGGTAAGCCAGAACATGGCTGCTTGGAGCAAATGGAGACGCTGTTTTATAGACTGTCACAAATAATTAGTGTGTACCATTACTTCTTAGTAAGACATACACTCCTTGGAAAGTTTAGCTGCAATATTGGAGAACAATCTTGATGCGAGAGCAGCGCCATATTTGTAACATCGTTCACGGTTGACATGGTCACTGACCAAACGACTCTTTTCTTATGATCAGTATAAAGGGCGCATCGGCAGCCTTTGGGGGAGGCGATTGAATTAGGGTGTTGTCGCGTGTGTGTCGTAGCATGTGTGTGTTGTGCGTGGGCCATCTGTATTCTAATTCCTTGTCTATGTTAAAATGAATAATTCATGTGCAAATGTGAAATAAGCGTTTTTCACATGTGAATGAATTGAGTGTCAAAAAGATCTACCCCAGCGATAACATATTTTTTACCTGTTTTCAATTTGACGTTTACTAGCGTCACTTGGGTGTGTAAGGGCGCAATTCAGTAATAAGTAAGGTAAGAGCGCGAAATTTAGTCCTAGTGGCCTAAATGCAAATGTGCAAAACTTCGTCCTGGGGGTTTAACTTTGAGGGACTAACAGTACGGGAGCAAAGGTTGCTCCCTTTACTGTTGCTCTTCTAGGGAACTAATGTTCGTGGCAGCGTATTTGCACCCATGAGGGAGCAAGTCACGCTACCTTCTTTCTTAGAGTGTACGATCGGCGCAGAGTGGCTGTTCCGTTCGCTCCGGTCAAAATGGACGCAGTCATAGCTAACGCGCCTGTTGCAAGTGCCTGAATTACAGTTTGTGCAGTCCAGAGCTTAAAAAGAAACGGCTTCAGTTTCACCGCTTGCCACTCGATGAACTAAGTCGAAGCATTTGATAAGGATCATCGGTTTGAGAGACACCAGGTCTAAAGTTATCCGTGCATGCTCGCCAGGGTTGGGCAGAAATACTCAAATATGTATTTGGAAATACAAATACTGGGATACATTAAGATAGTAGCTAAAATACTGATACTAAAATATATCTGTATAAGTGTATCGCGATACGTATCGGAAATAAATTTTAAATAGAGGCAAAAAGTATTTGGAAATACAAACACAGGAATATATTTTAGGGAGGGCAGAAATACAAAGACAGAAATACTGATACTGCAATACATTTTTCAAATTTGTTTGAGACGCCAAATGAGATGAAGCTTAAAGTTGGAAGTGGAAGTTTTTGATCCTGAAATTACTTTGCCGTAGGCTTGACACTTTGCCTTGGAGGTAGTGATTTCGGAGGACGAGTAGTCTTCAGTGGGCTCAAAAAAATGTTTTATCAAAGACTGACCGCGGTCCCTTCCCTGACATCCTGGGTGTCTGACGATTGATGCGAAAAGACTTCGACCTCTAAATAAATTCTATGTCATCCTAAATCCCACCAAAGCGTCACCATTGCCCCTCTCCAATAAGGACGCCCCTGTCAACATTTATAACATGACGTCACGGTGGAATGAACTAGTATTCTTTATCTGTAGGTATGACCTTGAACATGAAACTTTACCACGCTGCTGTATGAAAGGACAAGGCGTATGTACTTTGAATGCCAGCAAACAATGACTCAAGAAACCCTACCTAAGGACCTGCGGCACAAGATGCTCTGACTCCACTCCTGGCACGCCACCTGGTTCGAGCCCCCGACTACGCAGCACTTCTCAGAAGAGAGAAGAGGGCGCATAGAAAAAAAGTTTGGAGAATCGGAAGGAACCTTGGTCAGCATGGTAACAATGCCCCAGCATCTCCTTGACCCTAGCGGCATCAAAAGTAAAAAAAAAAAATTCGTTCGGGACCCTAGCAGCATCAAAAGTAAAAAAAAAAAAAAAAAATCGTTCGGATTTGTATGTTTTTTTGTTTTTTTTTTGAAGGGGGAGGGAGGGGGTATTTTTAGGAAATGTAACGAAATACATTTCACCCTGATTGTATCGCGATACAAAGAAACATTCAAAATGCATTTCGATACAGGAATACAGACACTGGTGAAAAAAAGGTATCACGATACAGAAATACTGACACGAAATGTATTTCTGAAATACAATCGCGATACATTTGTATCGCGATACTGCCCAACCCTGATGCTCGCAACATTCCCGTCCGATTTCGAGGAGGAACTGGAGTTTTTCTCGGAAACGTCTGCCGAACCTTTCAGCATGCGTACCGGCGTATGCGACCAGTTCCATGCTGCCACTGTAGCGCAACATATCTAATTAAATTTCACTCAGCTGCGATGTGTCCATGGCTATCGTGGTGATGAGAGGCGCCGATTCAGAAAATATGTCCTTGGCAACGCCGCCATCAGCGCAGTAAAGCTGTGGTTAAACCTACCGGCACACCGCCAGCTCCCCGCTAACGCTCCCATGCTCCTACTGTCGAGAGAACTTCCGGTTCCGGTGTCAGTGCACGTCACGACCATCAAAATTACGCCACGGCTTGTTTTGCAGTGAGTTGCAGAGGGAAAAAAAACTCGATAGTTCAATAATGTTTTCTGTGGAAGTTAATAAACCGAAAACAACAACGGATGCTTCTTCGGCGTTCAGTGAAAATTAAATGTTAATGTAAACGTTATGTGGCAAAAGTAGAAAAGTCATTTCATGGTCCGTTTAAATTTATGACAGCATTTATTGAGACAAGGAATGTTTTATGTATAAATAAGCATGACTTCAGCCGCGGATTGTTGACATTTACGCAATTACCTGATACTCTCCATGAATTCGCGTCGGGTATAAATAACAGAAGTCAGATATATGTGCTCTTTTTAGACCAATCGAAAGCGTTTGACCGCGTTGTTTATACCAAACTCCTAAACAAACTGACCTGCATATCAGGAGAGGGTCAGATAGTATCCAGGATCGAAACGTTTTTAGAAAATCGTTTTTAGTGTGTTTTTTTACGGTGCGCACGCCTCGTGAAGAATTGAAGTAATTTCTGTTGTCCCCCAACGTTCTATTTCGGCGTCACTTCTATTCCAGCTATTTATAAATAATAGCGAAGATATCATCGAAGCAAATACAAATCTGTTTCCTGACGATTGTGTTATTTATCGCCAAATTAAAGGCCAACACGATAAACAATTAAGAAATGATTTTTTAAAGAAGGTGGGCGACTGGTATGACAGCTGGCAAATGACGTTAACCTTAGACAAAACCTTATCTATGTGCTTGACGGAAAAGAAGAAAAATTTTTTCGAGTTTCCTTATGGTGTTAATAATGTGAATTTGCGCAGAGTCTATACATACAAGTACCTTGGAGTTATGCTAACATTTCAGTTGAACTTGAACACACATTTTAAATTTGTAAAAAAACAAAGCCCTTGCGAAATTACTATTTTCTAAAAAGAACGTTAAAATATTACACTCGTGATTTCAAGCTTTATCCATACAGTTCCCTCATTGCTCCCTGTACTAGACTATGCAAATATTACCTGGTTCCTTCCTAAACAAAATAATGGAAGTATTGTTGAAAGTGTTCAAAAAGATTAGAAAATCTATTTTTGATAAATACGGTCATTATTATTCGCCAACAGAGCTTTCTGAAAAAGCTGTACTAATGTCCATTACTGATCGAGAAAAACTTGGTGGATTGATTTTTCTTTTAAATGACTCATAACATTGACAACACGATGTATGTAATGCTTTCAGAAGTAAAAAACACTAGAAACAAGCGCAGCAATACACTCTTTGAGTATTTCATTAATATAAACAGTTTCAGATACTTTCTTTTTTCTTCGTATACAAGAGACAAGAAGAAACTAGATACACTGTTTTTTTAGTTATGCAAGTGTTCCCTTGTTCATCGCTGCAATTGAAAAAAAAAAATTTTTTTGTCAATACATATGAGTTGATATGTTACATAATTTTCAAGAAAAATGCGACACTTTTTTCAGTTTACTCTTGATTATCTTAAATTGTATATTTCTTTTGTTCTTATACATCAATGCCTGCTATAATCACTACAGGGATTGTAAATATTCTGAACTAAATAAATAAAATAATACACCGCAGTTACGAGAGCAGCCGTGCGGCGCGCCGAACGACGGGAGACGAGCTGCAATGAAGGAGAGAGAGAGAGGGGGGGGGGGGGGTACTGCTCGTGCACGCAGCGCCTATGAGCAGTTCCGTGACTGGGCTAATCTAGTAGCGTTGCTTGCATGCCTTCCCCTGACGTCACTTTATCAGTCTTGCCAGAAGGGACTGTCACTTCAAAAAAACGCGGTGAGGACCAGACTGGCTAATTAAAAAAACTGCGCAAAAAACTATTTTGGCAAAATATTTGGGTTACTATACCTTAGTGATGTTCGTTTGTGTGTTTAGCGAATTTTGAGGCAATGCGGGGACTATGAATAAAACGCCGGAGTACCCTTTTACGTCAGCGCTCCACAACCTTCTTCCTTGATTACTTTCTCCTTCAGGGATAAACCCCCTTTGGGATTATCCTTTAGGCTTTCCCAGTTTTTTATGAAAACCGTTTTAAAGCATACTTTTTGGGGTTTATTATCAGTATATACTTAAGGCGCAACATTCTAATGGTAGCTACATTAAACGTAACAATGAGCTCACATTAGGATTCAAATCAGGGAAGAAGATTAACAAGAATTGTTGTGGCACTTACTTTGCAGTTTATGGTTTCGGGGCTGTCGAAAGTCCCGACAGTTCTATTGTTCGATACAGGCAGGATTTGTACGTGACGAATCGGTTGGACTGCGACACTATAGTGGGTGGCCGCAAAGCAAATCTGCGTTCATAAAACACAGCAGGTTAGATGTCTGGCACCTAAAGGTTGCTTCGCACATCTGACTTCTCTTGTAACCGTGTGCGTTCAGTTTTCTTGTAACTGCTTGACACACAGTTGCACTGTCGCCATCAATAATGTCACCCTGATTTAATTTTTCTATTTTCATGGGAAGCAACCAAAGTGGAAAATATTTTTAAGCAAAAATAAATCGGCTTCCACCTGAAGTGGCGCGCAATTTTCTGTCTCTAGGCCACAGTCGTCTCCATTAACTGAGCTAACCAGTGGCCACGAGTCGAATAGTGGGCGCGAGGTTCGCTTCATTTTAAGTTAAGGCCAGTTTATTTTTGCATAATATAGTCCAGGAACATGTGCAACATGCGTTTAAACATATATATTTATAGTGAAGGAAAAGGGGAGGGAATGATAACTGAATTTATTTCAATAACGTTTGGGCAAGGGAAAGGCAAAGAGAGCTGGCGAAAGATTGCGCAAGGAACGGGGATTGAACCTGCAACTTTTGCCTCTTAGAGCTGAGGAAATTGACCTATTAGACCATCCCGGCCACTGGTTTAGGGGGACTCAATCCCTGACCAAACCTCTGTTGTAGAGAACCGCACGGACCCAAGCTAGCCTGATGGCCCGAGCCCGGCCCGCGGCGCGGGTCATTGAAACCACGGGCCGAGCCCCCCCACCTGCGGTTTCAGTAAAACAAACAAGGGAAACGCAAAATCAATACATCGCCGCATCTCCCCCCCCCCCCCCACACACACACACAGACACACACGAAAACGTTTTTAGCGGATGAAATACAACGTATCGACTGCACCAACACAGTGGGAAAGTGCGGGCAAGAAAATGAGGTCATTCCGGTAGCAGGGTACAACATAAATATAGTTTTGCTCTGCATTTCAAAATAAAAAAAAAATAATAAAAAAAAACGTGAGCTTGACTTTTCACTTTGTGATAATCTTATGCACCCTAGGCCAATTTTAGTTCAAGCAGCCTTTTGAAGACTCTCTAGCGTGAATGTGGTTGTTTCTTTGCAAATATAGGTAGGGAAGGAAGCTTCTCGTGAAACAAATTGAAAAACAAAAAGTGCAATATCTGTTCCAAAAAATGCAGAAATAAGAAATTATCAATTTGTTTCCTTCAACCTATTTATGAAGTTCTTTCCCCCATATTCTCGGAAATGGATCTTCTAAGTCGGAATATTTCGTGTGTAAAAAAAAAAAAAAAAAAAAAAAAAAAAAAACCTCGATCACTGTCACCCCTAAAAAAATATTTCTATTTTTGCCGGGCGATTCATTATGGTGTCAGAAGAATAACCAACCGATATTGTGCTACCGCGTCACGTATATTTTTATCAAAGTAAAAAAAAAGCAATTTGTCGAAACCGAAACTGAAACTCGACTGGGGAGGAAGAAGACATATAGAGGAGGAGAAAGTTGCCAAAACTAAAGTGCATATGCAACATTTTTTTTTTCTTCAATCAACGTAATTGCAGCTTTTTACAAACCACAAGAAATGGGTGTCACATTTTAGTCACTGGTCATATTTCCGACTCGAAAAAGGCGATCCCCTACGCTGCAATTACGTTGTGAAGCTGCTACAACGACATCGTGTTTTACAGGTAAGCTGTTTATGGGGGTTCCGTGGAAGTTTTGTGTGCGTAACCAAAAACTCTACGATCGCACCGCCGCACCCCTCCTACGCGCAAGCCTTCCCCGTATAAAAACTTCGAAATAAATGACCAAAATAAAGCATTGACAAACGCGAGTGCAAGATGCCATTTGTTTTGGGCTTTTGCTTTAGAACAGTTACTGCTGCAGACGCCGGCACGTGCGGCGAGTGGAAGACCATTCTTTGCATTCTCCTTGATGCTTGCATAATTTAGCATGTGCGTATCCTTTGGTCGCGATGACCACCGATGAAGACCATAATGTGTTCGTGCCTTTGTTCAAAATTCAGTGAATCGTCTGTGTCGTGTGCTAAGCAGCTTCGCTGGTCATCCGCCTTCACAGACTGGAAGGGCTCACGCGTTTCTTCTTTTTTCTCTCTCTCTTTCGCAATCTGTCTAACATTATTAGAGGACGAAAAGGTCTTTCCTGCGAGTTTAAAGGAACCCTCCGAAAACGGGAAGCAGTGATTTCAAGCGCCAAGGCGGAAGAAGTGTCGAGACTCTCGAGTGTAGCTTATTTAATAGCTCTATAGACCGACCTTCACCTCTCGCAGCTGTCCACACGCGTTGTTCAATTTACGAGTGCAGCCTTTAAAAAAACACGCTCCGGTGCAGGGCTGCCAACCCGAGGGAAATTTGGTAATGTGGTAGTAAAGGAAATCTTGCAAGTTTGAAGGAAACTTTGGGCACCGTATATATCTGGAATTTTATAGGTCAATTATGATTTTATTTCGAAATAACAATCTAAGTTTAGCGGCTTTGGCTACATTCAGGCTATTCCCTCCAGCCGTTTTTCGGTTTTGTTGTGCGAACATCTGGAAACACTCGGGAGCACTCGAAGAACTTTTTTCGGCAAAATCACTTTTCATTCTTTCTCATCGCTACCGTGAAAGTTATCGAGGAAGGGATCAGCCAAGAGGAACCTTCTGGGAAAGCTGCTGTGCCTTCTCGAAAAAAAAAAATGCCAGTGTATTTGAAGAAATACTGCGATGTCTGGAGATACAGATTTATCATGACAATATGATATCCTCAAGCGCCGTGCACAAAACAGCAGTTACTGTGTGTCGTGTTCCCTGTGTTCGAGTACACGAACTCGCGCTTGTGTTACACCTTGTGTTACACAAAAAGCGTTATTGAAGTTATTCAGCTGTACCATGTTCTGATGGCATGCATAGCATCTAAGATGAGGATAGGGTTTCATTTGTCAGTTTGAATCTCCCGGTAACAATTCCCTTTGCCAGATTTGCTTGGGCCGCGTTTTTGTACCTTTGAACTTATCTTAGCGATACGTTTGTGAGGCGTAAAGTCTACATAATATATATTTCATCGTCAAAATGGAAGTGATGCAAAACAACGAGGAATACTTAGTTTTATGCAATTATTTGGGCAAGCGAAGTACATTTTGTGGGAAATAGGGAAATTTCAGGCCTTCGCTCAGGAAATTTTACTTTCCGTGTTGGCAGCCATGCTCCGGAGGCTCACTACCCCTGTTTTTTTCTTTTTGATTGGCTTTGAGAACTAAAGTGACTTTTGGCCAATTACGGCACTCATTTTTTTATTTTAAGCGGGATTAATACCCCTGTCAGACGGAAATTTTAAAGGCCTTTAGAACAAGCTCCTTTATAAAATCGGCGAACCAGCGCACGCCGTAGGGCACGTGCGCATTCAACGTTGCCAGCTGATTAGGCGATTTTATAAAGAAGCTTAGTGAAAACGACCTCAAGAACGCCGCCTGACAGGGGTATGAACCTGTTATACCGTCAGGTGGTGCAGGTAAAGAAAAGAAAAGTTTATTTCTTTATTTTTAGCTTTTACTAGAAATTCAGTGAATTGAACTGGTGAAAGTATGGTTTCAAAAGAAAGTCTTTTTACGGGCATAGCCGCAATTGCCGAGATTTCGCAGCAGATCCTGCGCGTGATGCTTGTGTTTTGTGCAGGTACACACAGCGACACGGTTAGCACGCACAAGACATCCCTGTTCTTTTTCTTTCGCTCAGTATTGATCGACTCTCATAAACATTAGGAAAGGGGTGGAGAATATTCAACTGGTGTACTAACCTGAGTAGTAAATTGTGATGTCTGCCAGTACACTTCCAAAGTAAAATCCGAAAATCGACAAATTCATGTTGGTGCTATCATCGTCCCGAAGTCTACGTCGTTGCCCCCTTATATTTAGCAGTAAATGTTCCTCACAAAACTCAGCGAGAGTCAGTGTCATGACATTAAAACGGCTTGTGCTTAATATAGGAAGAAAGAGCGCCATGCGATATGAGACGACACTCTGACACTTAAAAAGTCAGGAGGCACATGATGCCACGTAACCATACATTTCCGCTTAATTTGCCCTTTTGAAAATACGTCTATGGGGTCACCCGATTTTCTTAAATGTTCTGACGTACCCATCAAAGATGATTTATGTGTTTGAGATGTCCGTCAAGGTTTTCTAAAGGGCCCGAAATAACATTTAAGAATTCCTAAAGGATGTAAGAGACCCGTCCTAGCTTTTTTTTAAGAGGCCTGTAAGGTCTGTCCCAATCCTATCCGTGACCCCCCCCCCCCCCCCCCCCAACCAAAAAATCGACTGAACGGGTTTGTGGTCGCGATTACAGGACCCTTCGGGTATGCACATCGGGAAGCCACTTAGCCTTTTTTGGATCGGGCGGCAGCGACGAGTTTGGAAAATTCTGAAAATGTGTGCGTGTGTGTGTGTGTGTGCGCGTATGTGTAGTCGATGCATTCGGAGAGGAAAGAAAGGCAATCGTTGGTGTGGGCTCATAGGCTCGTCTTTCACCGCCTGGGTGTCCGGTCGCCAAGGAGGCGACCGGGGCCGACCACCCCATATGGAGAACTGACGAGGTGCGGCGATGGAGGGTTGCACTTCTCTCCGCGCGGCGCTGGGGAGAGGGTGCAGGGCCCTGGTCCTTCTTAGGCGGTCGGCGGGGAAGACCGATGCTAGAAAGCCGAGGGGGCCGGCACCGCTATTTTTGTCCGCTCGTGGACGGCTTGCTTCTTGTTACAGCGGTGGATATTTGGAGCAGGCCGGTTTGATTGAGGGCTTGATGCATTTGAGGGCTTGATTCTTGGTCTGTCTTGACCCGTGCGGTTTCTTCCTTGTTCCCGCAGGGGAGCCCCTCTACCGCTCGAGCGTCATCGTGTTCGGCTTACTCCAGAAAGATGTGGCCGGTGTCGGTCCACTCGCCGCAAACCTGGCAGTCAGGGTCAGCGTCCCACCGCATGTAGTCAGGGTCATGGCATTGTGGGTCCCTAGACGGTAGATAACGGCCGCTGCTCGACCCTGTTCCTTGCGCCTCTTCGCCCGTCCGGCTTCAGAAGCATCCAGCGATTGAAAAATACGCCGAGACGCCGCTGCGATGGCATCAGGGACGACACCGTGACTTTGCTCAGGATTTCACAAGGGCGGCCGATGTCGGTTTCGCGTAGGTGGTTTTCGCTAAAACGTGCTAACTGACAGTATGCATGCGTCCGTGTGGTGTATCTGCTCGGTTTTATTAGTTGAGATAAGGTATAACCGAAATGTACCCAGTGGCATTCGAAGTACTTTGAAAGATATTTTTTGTGACAAGGAACGCTGTTGTCTCTATTTGATCTAATCAATTTCGTCTACAGCTGCTTGGGCCCGGATTTGAGCAAACGTTGATTCTTGTCGTCTTTCTACGTTACAGCATGCATGTGACACTCAATGTCGGAAATAAATATCTAATAACTTTTTAAACTGCATTTTTGTCTATGGTTCACTGTCATTTAGACGTTTGAACGATTGATGGAATGAGCGGGTTTATGCTGAATGGTCTGACGGGATGAAGAGTTTGACGGGCTAAAGTGTTTGACGGTCTGAAGGGGCTTGATGGAGTAAGTGGTTTGAAGCGCTGAGAGGGTCCCATGACAAAGCAGGGCTGAAGAGTGTTTTTTGAATATGGAAGCTTAGGTATCATGCGCTAGATTTAGCAGAAATTTGGTTTCAGGAGATTTCGTGGTCCTCCATGACGTCATGGTTTCACATGTTGCCATGGCGTCACAAGATTTTAGAAGGTCGAATGAACACCGTCCGATAAACTTTACTATTCGTAATTACGCTAGATTCACACATGACAGTGTAACGATGGGCAGCAGTGTGCAGTTTCTAGGCTTTCGCAATGATTTGATAGCAGGACGCAGCAAGAAACCGGGAGCGTTCGTATCGAGTTACTTACATATACGATGTTCTGCTGTTGAAGTGACTTGCAGTCTTTTCCATAGTAGTAGAGCGATGCATCATTTTTGCCGTCGGCCACCTCGATCTTCAATGCGGCCATTGAAAACGACACGGCGAGTGTCCAGTTCTTAAATTGAACCGACCGGCTTTGTACATAGTCCAAAGCCTGTACCTGCGCAAATGTATCGAGATTCATATTAACCTAAGTGAGACTGACTAACAAGTTCCGACGCTTGGCACCCAACAGCCCATTACTAGGGGTGTGCGAAACCCTTATTGAATCGAATACCGCCGCGTCATTCGTAACCTTCACAGTGAAAATGGATGCCCCGAAAACTGGTTTCCTTAAGAGTGTTAAATCCAGGGATGACAATGCACCACTCAATTCGATCCGGTGTACGCACACCTCTACAAAGAGTCAGTTTTACAGACGTTTGTAAACAGCCACGCTTTAAAAGCTAACCTGTCCATCCTGGATAGAAAATTCGGTGTTTGGGCGCATGACTAGTCACCGAAAGCACGCCTTATCAACTAAGTCTTGAATATCAGACGATCTGCATCCACCAGCAGGTGTGGTAATTGCAAACGCCTAAAAACCGTTTCCACTTACTATTAGCCTTAGCAGACGCTACGAGCCGTGCAGTACATTTCAGTGGCGTGATAGTATCCGGTAACAACGCACCCAGCGCGTAGCTGCACGCCTTCCGAAGACCATCTTGCATTCACTATACATTATATTTGCTAGAAACCTCGTAGCTGCTTCTACAGTAGACTGAAAGATCAAATAGAGTATATATATTTGAATGTTAAGTGTTTCGCCACCACAAGGCAGATAAGATACGTCATCTACGGGTTTGATGTGGTCGGTATATATACCGATAAATCCTGCGAACTAACGCCGCGAGCAGGTTTTAGAGATATCAAGGAAAATAAATAAAACATGACATAAGGATCGACGAATGCCTCGCGGAATGTCCGTTAGCACCAGCGGGCAGGCACGTAGCCGGGATTTTGTTTTGTGGGGGGGGGGGGCCTGCCCATGACAAAATGCTGTATGAGGGGGAGGGGGGAGAGGAGGTCCCAGCAAAATGGATGATTCCGGGGGGAGGGGGGCCCGGGCCCCATGCCCCCCCCCCCCCCCCCTGGATACGTGCCTGCCAGGGGGACCTTTCTGGATGAAAAGCGGTAGCGTGAGCACCTCCTGTGGTGGGCAACCTCGGGAGCCAGGTGTACTTTATGACGCGAGGTTTGGAGAGCGCGTGTTTAGCTGAGAGTATCTGAACTTGCGTCCCGGGCCGGGAGAGCGCGGTGGTTCTAACTGGAACTGTGTACATCAGTGTAGTCTTTCTCGCTCGCGTTTTTGAGTTTATGGTAGAACTGCAAGATCTCACCACGTCTGGAGGAATGAATGACGGGGTACAGCGGCGATATCCATCTCTGACTCGCCTTGTGAGTTCATGGTATAGTGTGCTTGAATCCGAACCTACCTGAACTTTGGCCATGTGATATACGCAGATCGCGGGGTCTCACGCGGGAATGTAAGCACTGCCCCATGGCAAGAAAATGAGGCGATCGGTTGTTGCCTTTCGGCCAGTAGGAAAGGCTGGTCTGACGACGCGTCGAGGATTGGCCGCTTGCCAAAAGAGGATGGGCCAACGAGTGATTTTTGGTGGAAACGCAGCAAGTGGTTTCTTTTTTGTGCTGGAGCTGGAGAGCTCACGCTCTCTAATTGAGCCCGGTCGAGGGACTCCAAGGGACAATGTCTTCTGTAATCGAAACTTAATCCCCCGAGCCAGCAACTCCCGAGCTTGAATAAACTAACACCCTAGCACCTCCAACCAAATTCGGGAAGTTTTCGTTTCTAGGATTATTTCGCTGCTGTATTTTATTCGCTACGAATGTATTAAATTGTTTATTGAAAACAAACTCCCGAGCTTAAATGAGTTGGTCCTCGGCGGTCAAGGGAAGCAACTTCGTCCGCTACTAAATTATCCAGTTGCTTACAACAAAGTTCGTCACCTAAACCGGTCCTGGCCACCCGGACGGCGCAGTGTGACCCAGCGAACCCGTACTCATGCATTGAAGCTGTCCTTCAATTAGGAGAACCCAAGCGTGGCAGGTAGAAAATATTTACCTACAGCCTTTTTTTTCTACTAGGCAGGAACAAAGCTTCCGTGGACTGTGCGCGAGAATACTTCTTTTTTTCGAAACCATGACCCTTAGCTTGTTTCAAACTTTTTATTGGCGACGGGACTTTTTCAAGCCTCCATCTCACGCGCATGTTCCTCGGAGGTTGGGGGAATCCCATTCCCACGTCATCGCTTCATCAGCAGAAGCCGCAATGAACACCATTTTGTTTTGTCTGACTCCCACAAGTTGACATTTATGACCACCAAATCCATATGAGGAAAAATAAACCCCTGAAAAACTGCCCCGATTCGAAGGAAAATAAACTGGGTAACAAAGGGACAACCGCATAATATTTGTGCGAGATATCAAAATCACACTAGTCGGCAAGAAGGGCTCAACAGGCGTATGTCTCGTTTTGTTTCAGCACAAAACAATTGTTTTCGGAACCCTCAATTCTAACACTTTCTTTATCCGTCAGTGCATTTTGCGACAAAATTTATCGATAAAATTGACGTCACACGGCTTAAATACCAGCTTATTTTCCCCACAAAAATTAGCTGCCAAATTGACGGCACCTCACCTATAAAACAATTCAGTTTCCCCTCTTCATTTATCGCAAAATGTAACATCACGTGACTTCCACACACATTTAATTTCCCCCAGTAATTATGACCGGAAAACTAAAAAAAGAAGAAATTCCATTTTATTCCCGATACGTCTGTTTAATATTTATTTCGGGAACTGAAATCATATTCTTTAACGGGTGTGATCACTTTCTTTCCTAAGGGCATAAGGTTGAAACTAATTTAAACAGTCACTCTTAAGATGCTGCATTCCATGTACAAAATAATTAAAAAATAAGGTAGCTGCAATCCTGTTATCACTGAGGCGTTTAAAGAATTTCCACGGGTTTGTTACATGTACATCTCTCACCATTGACACTTCGTACTTGTGCAAAGGGTTTTCGTAGACGTTCGGCCCGATGATCTTGCAGCCACTTGCACCGAGAGCGTCTTCAAAATGAGTTCGGAGGATCACCACATCGATCGGTGCATTCCTTGTAAAAGAAACAAACGAGGATGCCAAAAATGTTAGGTGTTCAACTGGACGCTGTACAGTCTATGAGTCTCCAAGTGTGCTTACAAATAGTTTACATCTTCATAAACAAAATCGCAGAACCATTCCACCATCGTAAGAATGGCTGTCACCGTTTTGCGGAAAACGGACTTATAAAATTTCCAGCCTGAAGCAATGCACGCACGAGAAAGGAGAGGGAAGACGCGTCTTAGAGCGAACTTGGGGGCAAAGTCATAAACCACGAATCCCCACAAAAGGGACACTTCGGTAGCCCAATATAGGCCCTAGAAGCATATTGGTGGCAGCACTGATCTAGTTTTTTCAGTCGGGGGAGTGTCCGCGCTTACTTGAGCACGTGCTCATGTATTTTTTCTACCAAAAGCTCATGATTTTTTCGATATTTAAAAACAACCCATTGCCAAATCTAGGTTCCAAATAATAGCCCTACTAAGTCATCTAAATAATTGCGTTGTGCAATGTTCAGACACAGGGCAGTAATTATGGAGACGGCTGATCCTCTAGCACACATGATGATAGCTCTATATTAACAAGAGTCGGTGACATGTTAGAGGGTAACTCAGGTACATTTTCTCGACTTTATGTTTACGATTGGTTTTTTCCCCGTGGTAAGTGTCCACGAATTGCCAGGTATAATATATTTTTCAAAGTCATGTGTAGTTTTCTTGATATCTTGAACTCAATGTTCTGTTTCCGGGGTCTACTGCGAAACCGAAGCTACCGGCTATAGAAGATGGCAACCCTGGTGATCAACTGCAGAGCCATCGTGTTGCGCAAAGTTCGTAACGAGGTGCCGCAAACCGGACGACTGGCCTAGTCGCAGAAGCGGTTCCCATCAGACAGGTAAGATTCTATGAATATTTTACTGCTCTGCTTCCTAGAGGTCGACCATCCGTAGAAAATAATAATACACAATTCTGGCAGAAAAGCGTGTTTGCCACGATAATTAGGTTTTATTCACTGAGCGGCAAAATTGACCGCCGATTTGCACCGAAGGCTCAGAACGAGCCCCATTCTTCTTAGAAGAACTACAATCTTGGTTGTGTGCAATGCACGTTGCAGAAGCGTTGTGGAAGCTTCTCAGTTCGCAGTGAGCAGAAACCAACTCAACTATAGCAGCCAGTAAAGTTTTCAGAGTGCAAGGCCTCCCAAATCTCTTCGACGAACGTCGTTGACCCACGTCTTCCTCACCTTCAAGTTTTGGGGGAAATGGTAAAAACGCGCCTCCGGGTGGCCCAGCGGGTTGTTTGCGCCAACACTGGTGCAGGAAGGCGGGGTTGGCATTGCGCAAAGATGCCAGTTTCTTAAGCTCCTAGCACCACGGCACCCACACTCAGGCGAGCAGGAAATCAATTATCTTCGTGCGCTTACGCATATGAGCACTTCCAAACGATTGCCGCTAAAGCAAAACATAACAAGCAGAAGTAGTCCGCTGACACGGTTAAAAATGAATCAGAAATGGCAACTTAGAGAGAGCTGGTAAAGTTACGAAGAAAGAGGAAAGCAACATGAACGGCAAAAATGTACGTTATTGTTGCTTTCCTTTATAACTAAAGCAGAAAAGCACGGCGAGAGAACTGGGATTAACCAAAAAGTAGCCATCTTGATTTCGAGCATGAGACGGGGCACAGGATTGCTTTACAAAGAGCGAGCCTGCCTAATGCCCGCTGAGAGGCTGGTGGTAGAAGTTTTAATATCAGTTTTAGAGTGGATCGGGTTATTGTATTAGTCTCCCATTTTGGCAGTGTCCGTACCTAGTCGCTTTGGACCAATATCAGTCATTTATTTTGTTTTGACGTTTCACCGGAGTTACTCTTTAAGAGTGCAGTAGAAGCTCTGCCAACCGCCAGCGCGCTGTTCTCTTTTTGCCGTGATTTATCGGCACGTGCACTCTGGTAGCTCATAAGGCCCCGATGATGTACTGAAGGTAAAATAAATAAAAAGAAACTTCCGTTGAAGGTGGAGTTTTGCTTATCCTTTTATTCTTTAAAGTCCTCTGGAACAGAGTTCAATGAGGATGCTTTGCAGGATGTGGACACACGCCATGTTTAAAATGACACCAATGTACCCTCGAGAACAATTTTCTAAAGGCTGATGCCCCACGACAGCCATGAACAATGATGATATAACCCTGTGTTTGAATCGGTATTATAGCACTTGGTCACAGCCTAAAAATAATGCATATATACCACTGTATAGAAGAGGAAGTGGGTATTCAACTTGAGATAAAATAGGTGTGAATAAATCTAAAATTCAGGTTGGTGGGAACGCGTGACAAATGGCGTTTTCGGCCGTACATGGTTTGGTAATACAAATGGACAGAGATTAGGGTTGGACCGTTTTGCTTCCAATGTTTAAGACTTATAGGCCAAATGAGTTTGCTTTTGCGTATCGTGGTCCTTTTTTTTTTTCACTTTCATCATTGTTTTAAAGATTTATCTTTTCCAATTTAGGCTCTATGGAAGGAAATGCACGAGCATTTTTTATGACTACTCTCTTTCTACATCTGAAGCTTGCAACAGTTAATGATTGGTATATTTTGAAAGCACGCGTAGAATTTGGTAAAGTATAGGGCTCGACGTTCGTTGTAAGGCTTGCATTAAAATATAAGAAAAAGGCTAAATGGGCAGATACTATTTCGCAGTACCAGTTCACCGCCGTTAGGTGTCATCACAATGTATCCAAACGACTGTCAGACAAACTTCAATATATGCTCGTTCGCATATCGTGGCCATATTCATATTTTTCAGCTCGATTTGTATCACAATGTTTAAGTCTGTAGCAAAGAATGCATGTTCTTAAGACACAAAAGGGTAACTTTAATATGTTTTACCAGTTGAGAACAAATGGTGCTGTAAACAAGATAAATATATTATTTCGTATACAAATTAGCAGATTCTGACTTTGTTAAACCTTGGTCAGATTCTATAAAGTCCGAACAAATATAATAGAATCTTTATTCTTGTTTTTATGGCTTCTTCTGTCGTTTGTTGAGTTGTGATCAATGTTTAAGACCTACTTGTTGCAGAGAAAAGTTCTGGCGTGGCGCTCATTTGGTCCTTGACATACGGACGCCTTTAAGCAGCTGCTATGCATGGGCGCGGCAATGACTAACCTTCACCTTCTCTTCCTTTTATTTAAACGTTTCACTTCATTCCTGCTGTCGCAAGACAGGTTATATTGTTTTATAGACATCAATATTATGATCAAAACGCAGACTTGGTGTTGATTCAGTCATTAAATAATATCGTCGCTTCACCCCACCTTGACATAACTGCATCAATTTCTATGTACCGTCACGATTTGTATGATATTATTCTATCCCCTTAGCATTATGTTTGTATTAGATGTTTTATCTTTTTAGGAAGTGTGTTTAGAGCATATGTATTTGATTGCTGATTTTGTTTGTTTGTGTTGGTGCACCAATGAGAAGACCAATGTGGTTGTTTTTGGGCACCCAAAAACAAAGATTATTATTATTATTATTATTATTATAATTCATTGTTACCCCTTTTAGCGGCTGGGCATCTCAGTGAGGTAACAGAGAGTCAGTTGTTGCAATTCAAGTCTGACTCTAGGAAAGAGGACGAATAGAACCCTTTCCCGCAAAGTGCGCTACCAAAAGTGTTGTACGATAGGACGGAAGACTTCCTAGGTCTCTTTTCTTCGGATTAATTTATTTTTAATTTATTGAAATAAGAGCAGTGCCAGACAATCATTTTTAGTGTGTTGGTTTGACAATGAGACGACTCCAGATTCCACTGTATTTTTACGCCTACCGTAAATCTTGTCCCTTGCAACTAATGATAAGGAGCCAAAATCGCAACACGTAAAGATTTCTCGCACTTGTCTTCCGTTCCTGGAAGTGCCGCAATCAGTGTTGGAAAAAAATATTAAGCGAGATACTCAGCGCTGCCCTATCACGTTCTTCCATGACCGGGCAAGAGATCGGCTTTCCTTGCGGCCGTCGCTCTCCCCTAGGAGCTATGGGGCTTTTTTAAGTCGCGTGGGAGAGCGACCACACTACCTTGCCAAATACTGCCCGACACACCCTGAAGAAATAATTACCGACCACTGTCATTTAATATTTGCACCAATATACGTATTTAAAACACCTGTAGTACTCGGAATAAAATATGTCGCGGCTTACGAAAATTAAACGCATGTCTAAAGAAACTCGTTTCTTGAGGAGACAAAGAGCAGAAAATGTTCCGCATACGCCCCTTCAGACACGCGGCCTCATGGTCTGCGGGTCAAATTACTCTGAAACATCTCCAACTCAACCCCGAATCAAAGACGCCAAAACGGTGAGGTGGATTTGCCTCTCAGGACGAATTAAAGGGACCATGAAACGATTTTCAAATGGAATTTCATCAACCGCACGTCGTAAAAGGTTTAAAAAGAACAAAAAAGTCGAGAGCCCAAGAAATCGTTTCGCTATAAAACTTTTAGGAAAGGCGGACTCTTTTATAACTTATTTTCTTTAGAAGCTCTCTGCCTTTTCACTGCGATGCAACTGCGATGCAAAAGCACGTCACCCAAATCAATCGTGTGGCAAACGAAGCAAGAAGAAAATCAGACTGCGCCTGCTCTGTCAACCCACGAGAATCGTCTGCTCAGAGCTGGCCCGCCCGCGCGTGCTGCATGCCTGCTGCGATTCCCGCTACCTACTGAAAAAGATGGAATTGGTGGTGATCGTCGGCGAGGTGGAAGCTCACCGCTCCGCGTAGAGCACTATCCTTAACTGAATTCTCGTCGTATGTCGCGATGATAATCCTGCACGTTCTAGAAGGGGAGATCCATTTACTCGTGCGGCGATGTTGCGGCGAGACCCTCAAGTCAACAAAAACGCTCGTGCCGTCATGATTGTTTATTTCGACAACAGTTCCGGTTTCTTAGCACGTGTATTCTCGAACGTCACCGGGAGTTCTCATTTTGCGCATTTCACGCGTGTGCTCAAGTTCAAGGTATTACTCGTGCATACTGTATTTAAAGGCATATATGAATTCTGCGAACTGTGACCCATATTCATCACCATAGAAAAGCGATTACCACGAAATATTATGACAACGAAAATATTACGTCAATTTGAAGCCGCGTACTCATTTAAAACCGATTTTTGAGATGCAATCAACTGCTCTTCAGCGAACGGTAAGCGCGTTAACCCTTAGTCAAGGAACACGGGCGCAGCACAATTGTGCCATCACGTATCCGCCGTACGGCTGATGATCAGTGTTGCCCTTCCTCTAATAAATAGTTTTGGTTTTGCCGTAGACCCCTGAAATCAAACTTTGAGCCGTGGTATTTATAAGACTACACACGTTATCGAGAAAAAAATGCATACCTTTCAATTGAGGGACCCTGCTTTAGATGAAAGCAGTTGTGATCCCAAGTTAGTAAAACAATATTCATAATGCCCGTGTCCCACTAGAGTGACATACAGAAACAAAAGACAAAGACAAGCCTCAAACCAGAGTCTTTCGCGATTTGAGAGGCTTTGTAGAATAAAGGAGGCTATGCTCAAACACGAGCATCATGCACGCCAGGGTATCTTTGGCAGGCTTGCAATCGCTCGTGCTTACTTCACGAGGACCGAACGCTAAACGCCTGCCAAAGGTACCATCGCGAGGACGTTGCATGGGTTTGAGGCTTGTCGCTGTCTTTTGTCTGTGCCTGTCGCTCTAGTGGGACACGGGCATAAGAGTTGCCTTTGAAGTTTTGTGAGACGACACATTAGCCACAACATAAACTCCTCAGAAATAAAAAAACTATTTACGTCGGGAGACATATTAGAGCGATTCCTAAAATATACATCTATCTCAGAGTTGAAGTCTCGAAATCAAGCATGCGTTGGAATCGTCCCTTACTAAAACCTACCTCTCGTCTAATAATATTATGAAAATATTGTTTGCTAGGACAGCTTATATAAAGACATACGCGACTTTGGCTAGTAAATTTTTGGGCGGATTTTAGTGTCCCTTTAAGACAGCTCAAGCTTGAGCGTGCGTTCGCAAAAGGAAGCCAGACTCTAAAGTTGTTTGTGCTGGTGTACACGACCGGGCTACTGGGAAACAATATTTAAAGATTGAAGCCTCGTTTACGTGACCTGGGCAGAGGCGACATGAAAAAAGTAGTAATACCCGAACAATAACTTTTGAAAATAAACGGCACGTTCTAAGATAGAACCATTTTTGCACAACGATGCAAGCATTTAAAATGAATCCAATCTGCTACACTGGTACATGATCTTTAAGCCGCAGCTGAAAACGCGATGCAGACACAAAACATTCCACAAAGAAACACTCGTTCCCAGGAGAATTGCAGTTTCTCTTTCTCTCGTGCAAATTAGAACCTAAACACGTATCCGTGACGACCATCAAGTAAAAGTATAAATGTATTTTGGAGAATTTGCATCGATGCTCTGTCCCACGTCATTTGACCGCAGCCTTTTACAGAGTCAGAGATATTAACAGTGAAATCTAGTGTAACATCGAATAAAAGCTTGGCATGCATTAGACTAAACAATAAAATAAACTGGAAGGACGTGCGTCAGTTCCGAAATAATGACTCACTGGAGAAGGTAGATCAAGTGGTCGTACGCGGGCCCTCTGCGTGGAGCATAAAGGCCGATTCCGAGGAAGAGTTTTCCGCGATGGTCGATGGCTCCCAGTCTGTTGTTTTCCTGAAGAGTTCTCAGCCTCTATGGCACCACAGTGAAACAAGGTTAGGCTGGTTCATACCCCGGCTCTCTTTGTCAATACACGACAAAACCTAAGGTTTTTTTTTTTCTGTTTAGGCGGCAAGCTAACTAAGGAAGACAAAAGGGAGTTTTTGTGGAAGGTTTCCGCTGTCCCGCAACGTTCTCCGCAACCCCCTAATAGACCCCTTTCGAAATACTGCCCACTGTTGGCAGCTGTGGAATCCCTGCACAATGACGGACTAAAACCGCAACGTCACGGCACACTTTATGCGTTTGTTTGGAGTAGAAGAAAAAAACACACCCAGAGAAAAAGGTGATGAGCGCAGTGACGTTGCGCTTTCCCCGCTGTTCGATTGGCTCGTCTGCTCCGTTGGCCACCGCTCTCCGAACGTTCGCTATCTCATGGAATGACTTGCACGTTCTACGATGCCAGTTTTTCCGCATTGTGCAGTGGTTCCGACCTTCTAATAATCCGCACGCGAATTTCGAAAGGGGTCTATAGATCCGGGACTCTGCAGGTAAGGCTACAGCCGCGCAAGCGTAGTAGTGGCGTCTTCGTTGCGGAGAGCGTTGCGGAGGTGGGAAAACTGTCTACGAAAACTTCCTAATCTGGCCTAAAAGTAACCCAAGACGTGTCCCTACGCGCACGAGAGGCGCAGCTCGCCGAATGCGCAAAACACAAGCGCGTCAAAACTGTCCGATCCGACGTGCCAACTCTCGGCAAGATAGCTGCTCCGAGTCGCCGCAGTTGACAGCTCGAGATGCATATGCTCCCGACGCGTCGTCGGCGCCGTGGCGTCGTTTCGTTTAGCTCCGCCCGATATCACTGCTGTCCATCGTAAGGTGGAACGGAGAATAGTCGGGTTTCGATGGTCTCGATCGGTCCCAGAAGGCCGGCTTGCTATGTGCGCGAAATCAGGAGATCGTTTTTTGCGCGCGGGCAAACTCCACGGCGTTCGTTTCCTTCACGACGACGACTTGCGTGACGCACCGCGCACCTCTACTTCAGCTTCCCCGGGCCACGTCGCACCTCCTTTTTCGTTTGGTCCGAATGCACCGTGACAACATGACGCTCGCGCCATTCGTGCTGGCATAGTCTGCGGTCCTCCGAAAATCGGACAACAGTGCTGCGAATATCGTGGAAGTTGTTCGGATGCCGGAGCCGGGCGCAGGCGCCGACCGACGCTCCGGTGCAACGAAAACCCTCGCCTCCGACCGTCCTTCCAACAGTTCGCATGTCGAATTGGACAGTTTTTTTTGTTTTTTTTTGCGGATGCGTCTCGCGTTAAACGGTAAAATTCGGTTGGAGAGAATGGTCACGTGAGCGGCAAAGCTCCGCCCGTCCCCTACCTGATTGCTGTTGGTCGGAACAAGTAATACATCGTGGCGGTAGCTTCCTCACTCATTGGAGCAGGTCCGTTAGGTCGAAGGCAAATAGCCTCGAAGCTATATCCTCCGCCCTTTTTCAAAGACCTTGTTCGTATAGGGTTCGTGAACTTCCGAAAGCCGTAGGAAATGTAAGACAGCCAGCCGGTAGGAATTGCAACCGACGCCGGCATAGGTCGCCCGAACGCCCGACGCTAGCCTCTTTCATTGAGAAAGATGCAGACATCAATATGGCTCGCCTTGATTATACACCAAATTGCGGCCGTGACGTCGCACCACTGTTGTGGCGCTGCGTCTGGCAAGCCGCATGTGCAGAAGCTTCACTTAACGCTAACGTTATTAAACCACTCAGTTAGGAAACTGCCACAGAGACTGCCTTCAAAAAGTGTCTCCGATCTGTCCTCCAGCACCGAGCTAATGACGAACACAACGCCACCATTTTTCCCGCAGCGGCCATTCGAGGAACCACACGTCACTTCTATTTTGGCTTTAATCGGCCATTTAGGTGCCGAAACAGATACAGTGGAAGAGGTTACAGGGGTACCGCCCCCGTCTCCCCTGCGGACGCGCCGCGTCTTGCTACCGAAGTTAAAATGCACCTAGGTCGGGACGCGCCACCTGAAAGCACCGCTGAGACATGGTCGTATAAAAACATTATTAATTGTGGCACAAATCCTTGCAAACTAAAGATTTTAAAAACATCACGCGCCCTTCATTTTGTACTAAACTCCATTAAATTTCATACAAAAAGAGTTTTTTTCCGTTTGTTTTTACGCAAAAAAAAAAAGGCTTTCTAAAAGCTCGAGGTGACCACAGTACAGACAATTGACAAAGTGTGGCGCTGTTGTCGCATTTAGCTCGGTCTCGGTGGACGCCAGCGGCCCAGGTTTCGACGGCGAGTTTCCCAACCGCGTGTTTTAGTAACGTTGCTTAACGCGAATCCGGTTCCTGCGCACGCACACTGCCCGAACCTCATGGAGGCTTGTTTGCCAACAGCGCGTTCGCCTATAGTGGGTCAAAACAAAGGCACCCAGAGCCACAGAAAACTTAAGAAATACATAGTGTTGCGAGTTTCAAATTTTTCGTTTTTAGTTTTCACTCCACAACCAATTTAATTGCGGCGCCTGCTTATAATAACACAGAGGAAGGAATCACAAAGTAAAGAGTGTGGTCATACTAGGACACGCCCTGCAATCTTCCAGCTCTCGTACCTACTTACTATACCCTTCCGATTCGTACCTCGGCAAAACTCCCTGATTAGTGCACTCACTCAACTCACTCAACTTCACCGATTTCGCGTGAGGTGAGGGTGAGTGAGTTTGTAGTTCTTGAAAACACATGAGTTTGAGGGTGAATAAGGGGCGTGAGTTCGGTGAGTTCATGAGTTCAGCGACGGGCGTGACTGCGTGAGACCGGTGAGTTTATGAGTTCGGTGAGGGAAGCGAGCTCATGAGGTAGGTGAGTTCATGAGCTTGGCGAGGCAAGATGTTCCTGACGGGCTGTAGGTTCGGTGAGGGCTGGCGGGTATCGGCGAGGAAGGATGAGTGTGACTTCGTACATTTCCAGGGAAGTTGAGACAACCCCCGATTCACAATGGCGTTGTTAGCTTGTACGGCTGGTTCTTTACGAGTAATGAAAAAGAAGAAAAGGTGCCTGCTGATTTATCTGCGCTCCTCGGCTCTGGCTCGCTTCGTGGTGGCTTGGCGTGGTTTTTCGCCACTAGCAGAGGTCGGCTATTTCGGTTGAACTCAGTTATTCGGAGCAAGCTAAAGATAAAAAGTTAAAACTCACTCGCCGTCACCCTCATGTATGCACTCATCTGCAAGTCCTCACCCATGAAGTCATAAACCCACGACCTCACGCCCCTCACCGAACTCAGAAACCCACGCCTCTCGCGGAACTCATAAACTCACCGAACTTATGAGCTCACTAAACTCACGAACTCACGTCCCCCACCGAACTCACCGAAATCCCAAAATCACGCCCTTCGAACTCCTAAACTCACGCACTCTCCGACCTCGATCACTCAGAACTAGTTCTCGCCCTCACCGTAGTCGCCGCGCTGGCGCTCGTGTTGCGCACTGGTTACAACGTTTTTACAACCCCTCCACGATCGCTGCCGTGTTCCGCCGCTCTGGCGCCAGCCGTCACGCCGCCAAGTGAATAAGTGTTTGGTCTTTTTTTAGTGATGGGCCGAACTTCTGCGGAATCAAAAATTCGGTGCCGAATCTTGGGATTCGGCAAAGCCGAACGTTTGTCGAACTTATCTACCGATTCGGCAAAGATTCGGCAAAAATATATTGTTACCAGACTTAAAGTTGATATCTAGTTTTTTTCTGACAAAAACCGTTTTATAATGTTTTCTTCCTAATTTAAATGCAACATGTAATTTATATTGACACAGCCATTACTAAATAAGGTGATATTCTACAAGATAACTGCATCGGTGTCGTTTTTGTGTGTTTATTGGCCATTTTCGTAACTCTTTGCAGAACTGGTACGGCAACGAGGTTGGGTACTAGCGGCAGCAGTCACGAATCACTCTACGAGAGTTTTGATTTTGAGGTCTCATCAGGGCAAGCCTGCAGGTGTTTGTACTACATTGTTAAAATAAAGGCAATAACACTGCGTTCTTACTTTCTTTGTAGTCACCGTTTCGCGCGCGAAAACAAACGCAACGTTTGCTGAGCCTTCACCAGAAGAGATAACAATATTATTGTAAATATGCATGTTTTTCGATTTGAGTCTCTAGACGTCAGCTTTGCATGAAACTGTACCTCCCATATTCACAGTGTATCGCTTTTAACGTTTAAAATGCCGGTTTCTGGTCTTAGGACACACACGAACGTTTAGCAACATGGGAAGAGTTAGGAATGTTGAATGTGAAACGTCGAGCATGATAGTTCTGTGTTTAGTTTTATGCAGACACCTAAAAATCTCGAAATAACATTAATTGAAAAAGCAATATTATTTTGTTTTCGCACAAACTATTTATGAGCCGAAAACAAAATTGTTGTCATACATAGTGGAACCTGAGACTGAGGTATGCAAGGAAAAAAGGAAAACTTCGAGGACGAGAAAAGAGGACTAAACACCGTCTCAAACGCAGCTAAAGATTTTTATTCCGTGCCCTCCTTATATATACATCCTCGATGTCGCCAAGCTTCCCATAAACCGCAAAGACCTCAATAGGGTTCACTTTGACACAATAGTACAGACAAATTGAAACCTCTCAGCAACCAGGTATCACTTCGGTCCCAAGCCATCCAAACAACAAGGGCACTCAAAGAAACAAAATCACGAAACCGAAAAAAGATAAGGACGTCATTCTTTCCTCGCTCTACTAATCCCCAGATCACTCAAAAGGTTCACATTCACCACAATTGCACCGAGCTCACAGTTCTACAGTACACTCCGGTCACAAACCATTCCACTGAAAACAACAAAGGCCCTCCAGCGAAATGAAATCAGCAACCGGACATCCACTAACGATAAGAAAGGCAATCTTTCCTCCCTCGCTTAACAAAAAAAAAAAAAAAAAACAATGCTGGAGGAAACACGTCCACACAAAAAACAAACGGTTAAATCTTGAGAAACGCCTTTGATTCATCCGTGAGGACCATGGATGGCTGACTAATGCAGTTTCCTGACGCTTTTATCCGGATCGTCTCTCTGACTACCCGTTTTACGTCATTCCTTTCCCTGTGTAACACTTCTGTTTCCGACCACTTTGCTTCACAATTATTGCACTCCTGTAAATGTTTAGCAATTTCTGAGTTTGGTGCGTTGTTCTTAACGTTGCGCTTATGCTCCGTAAGTCTATCATTGAGGCACCTTGACGTCTGGCCTACATACTTAAACCCGCACTCCAGAGGTATTTCGTAAACAACGCCATTGTCACACGGAACCGATCTCTCATGGTGTTTTTTCGGACATTCCGCCTCTGCCTTCTGGAAAGGTGTCAACCTACTCAATTTGAAATCCGAAGAGAATATTACATCTATTCCAAACCGTCTGGCACAAGCCTTTAAATTGTGGGATATCTCATGGAATGTGTGGGATATTGTGGAATATATCATGGAACGGGTAGTCAGAGAGACGATCCGGATAAAAGCGTCAGGAAACTGCATTAGTCAGCCATCCATGGTCCTCACGGATGAATCAAAGGCGTTTCTCAAGATTTAACCGTTTGTTTTTTGTGTGGACGTGTTGCCTTCAGCATTGTGTGTGTGTTTTTTTTTTGTTTTTTTTTGTTAAGCGAGGGAGGAAAGATTGCCTTTCTTATCGTTAGTGGATGTCCGGTTGCTGATTTCATTTCGCTGGAGGACCTTTGTTGTTTTCAGTTGAATGGTTTGTGACCGGAGTGTACTGTAGAACTGTGAGCTCGGTGCAATTGTGGTGAATGTGAACCTTTTGAGTGATCTGTGGATTAGTAGAGCGAGGAAAGAATGATGTCCTTATCTTTTTTCGGTTTCGTGATTTTGTTTCTTTGAGTGCCCCTGTTGTTTGGATGGCTTGGGACCGAAGTGATACCTGGTTGCTGAGAGGTTTCAATTGTCTGTACTATTGTGTCAAAGTGAACCCTATTGAGGTCTTTGCGGTTTATGGGAAGCTTGGCGACATCGAGGATGTATTTTTGACAATTGTGTCAAAAATAAATAAACAAACAAACAAACAAACAAATATATAAGGAGGGCACGGAATAAAAATCTTTAGCTGCGTTTGAGACGGTGTTTAGTCCTCTTTTCTCGTCCTCGAAGTTTTCCTTGCATACCTCAGTCTCAGGTTCCACTATGTATGATCTACACCAGCTCGCCTGCACTTTAACCATCTTTTCGTTAAAAATTGTTGTAATGGCGAGGTCTGCTTTAAAGTAATTTTCAGTCAATGTTTCAACTACCTCGTTGCATCACTGGAAAGGTCAAATGAAAATCACGTTATTCAGAATGCACA
Source organism: Ixodes persulcatus (assembly GCA_013358835.2). Taxonomy (NCBI): domain Eukaryota; kingdom Metazoa; phylum Arthropoda; class Arachnida; order Ixodida; family Ixodidae; genus Ixodes; species Ixodes persulcatus. Next base: position 41,240 of record JABSTQ010003396.1, read on the forward strand.
GCATCAATTGCCGCTTCCGCAGTGGACTGCGTAAATCACTGGTCGATCTTCTGTTCTCGAGGCAAAAAAATATGGAAGAGAACCACACTCGATCGGAAACGCACAGTTACCGTGTTGTTTACGCCACACCTCGCCGTAATCGCAGGTCGTACTACACTGTACGACGGTGACCGCACTACTGCAAGGAGTGGATTTGCAATCCAAGGCCCCGACGCGTTATCGCGCGTGCGCAGATATTTGCCCAAGTTTTGCCGAATCTGTGCCGAACTTTTCTCCAATGCCGAACTTTGCCGAATCTGAAGTTCGGCAGATTACGCCCATCACTACTCTTTTTGTACGTTTCACCTTCTTCCCCTCGCCAGCCAAGCGCTTGAGGAATGCGCGCTTTGTTGGGATACAAGGGCGCGCCATCACGAGTCTCGTGAGGGAGTATAACTTACGGTGTGCACTGTTCCTCTCAAGCATTCGCGACAACTTCGTGGAAACATGAGGTGAGCGTCTGCATCGTTGTTTATTCGGGTGTGAATTATTAATATTCAAACATGCACCACCTTGGGTGTGTATTTTGTTTCCGTATTGAATTTTGCGAACTTCTCCCTAATGGTAGGACAGTTTGCTCAGCAATTCGCTGTCGAGCAGAACTATTTCCGAACGGTCTGTCTCTATATTTGTCGTCCTTCACACAAATTAGTTTCCCTAAAATACCCCCCGGGTGTATATTTGTTTCCTCTAAGAGGGAACGATCATCGTTCCTTTTTTCCAAAAACAAAAATGTCCATCAGAAAGGCAGAAGGAAACCAGCACATGCTGCATTTCGCCGGGCTGTATCTACACATGCCACAAATTGTTATCTATTAAGAAAGGTCGTGCTATAGACTGCTGGGCCCTTATGACGCGTTCACACTGGAAGCAGATCCGCGCGTTCTCAATCGCAAAGCGGCTGGGATCGAGTGGTTGGAGAGTGTTTTGCCAACCGCTTCAGGTCCGATTTGCCCCAACCTCTTTCGCGATCCGCAAAGCGGCAATCATTCGCAATGCGACGCTGACGGTAAGTCGGTGCCCTTCGAAACTAGATGGAATCTGTCGCTGGTAAGGCGCCCAAGGTGCTGTAGTCCTAGCGTTACAGCGGACAAATCAACGAAGCAACGTGATGTTCACGTCCTTCACTTGAATCCGCTGCGAAAACAATTGACTCGTAATCTTAACGGGCATTTCTCCGGTAGTTTGGTTAGGGTAAGAGTTTGTTTATTATTCGCGTCGTCAAAGCCCGACGCTCGCTGCCTTGCTAGTATTTGCGCATAGAACGTCAACCCAACACCCCCCCCCCCCCCTCTTGATATCGAAGTGTTAGCTTTTGTACCCACTAAGACAGTCGCGTGAACTTCTGAAAGCTTTCGACACCGTGCATGACCTCCACGAAGGCCGATAGCCTGATTACGTAGCCAACACACTACCGCTAAGCTGGCAGGGTACCTGCGCTAGCTCGACTTGTAACGTTAAATACAACCAAAAGGAATAAAGGGAACCTAGTCAAGAAATTAAGTGTGCGTACCAGACGATGCACAGGTAATCCGTACGGCGTTTACATAAGCATAATGTAAAAAAAAAAAATATTCAGCCTTTCTGTTCTGGTGAAGAAGAAAGACCAGCGAAGCTGTGCTATGGTGGGAATAAAGTATTGGCCTTCCGCAAGTCGGCAAGCCATAGTGGAAAGGCTGGAAAGATTGCCACGATCTATGCGCGACGGCGGCAAGCAGACAACCGGCAAACACAGCCCTTTGGACAGCTAGCGCCTTCTATGAGCGACGGCGGCAACCAGAGTGTTGTGTCAAGATTTCACTGGCACCGGACATGATCCGGGGGAACCTAGCCCTTAACAGCTCCGCTGTAAAAAAAATAGTAGACTCGATCAACCTGCGTGTGACGAGATTAGAAGCAAGGAATCAACGAAGCCACGACCGGCTAGCACCGAACACATTCCCCCGCACCGCGGTCCACCAGTGCCGCTCACAACTCCGAAAATGGTAAGAGCGAACAACAAGGAGAGAAAATTGACCCTCTATCCCGAAAACAAAGTAAGCTATCATGAGGGTAGGGTTTATTGCGAAGAAAGGGTCGGGGCCATCATCTTCAGAGTCAGCAAGGGTAAGCTATGCTTGAGGGCAAATGTGAGGGAATCGCAGGCGAGTTTGGCGGGTCCATGTCTCGTTTTTCGTTGCATGAACTCGTGATGCGTGCAAATATCCCGAAGGAAAATCTTCACACTGCCAAAATAGCAAAATTTTGGCTTTGGATCACGGATGAAAGGGGCTTTTGGATTGTAAAAGAGGGTTGCCAAACGCACTTCTCAAAAGATTACGCATGATCGCCGAGAAACCTCCAACCGCCTCTCGCCGACCGGCAACCGCCTCTCGGTGTGTGTGAACGGGGTCGCTCGCGAACCGCATCCGCAACCTCTTCGCAAACACAGCCCAACCAGCCCTGTGAATGCGCCATTAACCCGTCACCGACTATCATTGCAGAAATATTTATCTGTTACTGAATGTTGCCATTCCCGAGTCCCTCTAGAGTGACAACATAAGCAACCGACACCGACCAACCTCAAGCGCAAGCAGTAACAAACAAAGGTACCTCTGAAGGGCTTGCAGTCTCGGTGCACGTGAAGATTGCACCTGCAATTTTAAACCTGCCAAAGACACCGTCGTGTGAACGCTGCACTTCCTTAAGGGTAAACGGAAATGAAATGACGTCAGTGCGGGCTCCCTGCCCATTAATTCAAAGTTGGCCAGAGAAAAGCTGAATTCGTTTCGCGCTCGTAACGTCAAGAGTTCCTGCACGGCCAAGTGTACTGCAGTGTAGTTACGAGCCTGGCAGCGTGGTGGCGTCAACGCGCGTAAATCTCGCCTAGCAGTATAATTCGAGGACTCTACGCCATACAGCTTATTCATAGCTTACCCAAAATGTGATTCGCGGCCTGGCCGGAATTTTATAAGCCAAGAGTGTTAAGGTAACAAGGTTAGTTTCACACCGGAGTAGTAGTAGGTCGAGGAAACCAGGAAGTAGAAATATCAGCCTGTTTACAACAATGGGTGCATCTGCAAGCTCTGTATACTATAAGGTCTTCACTGAGGGCCACATTTGAGCAGGCTATTCGCAGCGTATTCAGAAAAGGGGGGGGGGGGGGGGGTTAGTGATATGAATGATTTGGCAGAGGTCCCCGTATCTTAAGATCAAGCTCCTACTTTACGTCTGCAAAGGACGGCGATCTTGATAGTGTGGAATGCCCATTTTTAAAGCAGTATTGAAGCTTTAAGTTATTGAACTTCGTAGACGCGTCAGCGTTCCCCGCCAAGTCGCATGCAGGACTATGCAATTCCGCGAGCTAGCCATACTGCCGCAAACTAGGGCTGCCTTTTAGAAATTCATGACCTGGCAGCATTCCAACGGAGCTTTACAGACCGCCACCAGACGCAATATTGAAATGTGTTAATTCGTTTTAAAATTAGTTTTCTTGACTTCTTTGCCGGAAGCTCCTAAATTCAAATCTGGGCTAGTGTTTCAGTTCCGTCGGCACCACCTAAACCACGACTAAACAAAGAAATAGTGCAAATATTTCATTTTCGCCGCACCCTTTTAAGGCTTGACGGTGTTGTTCTTTCCTGCTTGTTGCTCTAGCGGGACTAGGTTTAGGTGTAAGATATATATATATATATATATATATATATATATATATATATATATATATATATATATATATATATATATATACAGGGTGTTTTTTTTTAAGTTTAACAGACTTGTTTAAAAAAAGCCGTGAAAGTTACACTTATGCCGCTTGTGGGGGTGAGTTAAGGCTGAACTCCATGGGACGAATTATGTGACGAATAACTGGCGAACGCCGCCCGACGGCACGCTCCCTTTGCGCGCGACGTAGCAGCCACTGTGTTGATTCCACGCGCAGAGCAAAAGCCGCCGGACAAAATTCGTCGGTTATTCGCAGCATATTCGTCCCATGGAGTTCAGCCTTTATGCGGCCAGGGGGACACATTATAGGGGGGTAATCGTAACGATCAGTCGGCTAATTAATTAAAATTCGTTAATTAACTTTTTAATTAATGAAAATAGACACATGGTTCCAATTAGAAACTTGCTCAGCGTCATCGAAAACCCCTAAATCAGTCATTTTCAGAAAGACTTTGAGCGCGTGAGAAGCGTAGTAGTGCACTAAAGTTACAGCTCGTGGAGCAGGTACAAGGCTGGGGCTTGATAAGAGACGAAAAAATCGCGCGGGCGCCTTATCGCAACCTCTAGCTTTGTACCTGCTCCACGAGTGGTGACTTCAGTTCACTACTACGCTTCTCACGCGCTCAAAGTCTTTCTGAAAATGACCGATTTAGGGGTTTTCGACGACGCTGAGCAAATTTCTAATTGGAACCATTAGTCTATTTTCATTATTTAAAAAGTTAATTAACGAATTTTAAGTAATTAGCCGACTGATCGTTACGATAACTCCCCTATAATGTGTCCCCCTGGCCGTATAACTCACCTCCACAAGCGGCATAAGTGTAACTTTCACGGCTTTTTTAAAACAAATCTGTTAAGCTTAAAAAAAAAACACCCTGTATATATATATATATAATCACACAATATTTGCCCTTTAAGGAAATGGTCGTCCAAGGTCGCCAAAAAAGTGACCTTGGACCAGGGGCGGATTTATGGGTCAGGCCTGGGGGGGGGGGGGGAGTCGGGAGTCTGCTGAGATATGACACGGTCCGAACGTTGCCCAGGTCTATTTTGTTGACCAAATATTTGCTATGTCGCCAAAAACTAAACTTCTGGCTGGTGTATATCAATGATTTTATTTTTAAAAAAAGCTGACCTTGGGGAGCTCAGGGGGGGCGGTCGCCCCCCCCCCCCCCCTAAATCCGCCCCTGCCTTGGACGACCATCTCCATAAAGGGCAAATATTTTGTGAACATATTTCTCTCGAGTGCCTTCTTTTTATCCCAGGTGCTGTTCCTATCTATCTATATATATATATATATATATATATATATTCGGACACAGCGCGCGTGGCAACTGCGCAATAGTTCTCTCATCGCCTTAGTTATAAGGCGATGAGAAAAACACAGCAACGGAATTCTTCGTCCCGGAAGCCGCCATGAAGCCGGCCACTTTCGCGGGCCCTGCGCCGTAGGGGCAGGGCCCGCGAAAGACTTCCACCCTATAGCACCATGGACTAGGGAAAGACTTCCACCCTATATCTGAGGTGGCAATCTGTGTAGTACCTTCAGCAGCTTTACGTAGTCTTCGGCAATTGCGCGGTCAATGAAGGCATCGTGCACCCGGAACTTGAGGAGTCCATAGTGGCGCAGATTGACACTCCAGAAGTCCTTCACCGCGTCCTGACCGGCGGGCTTGTTCAGGTCTTCATATGCATCGTGTTCTTTGCTGTAAAAAGTAACACTAAAGTTACTTCGCGTGAAACGATTCGTGTTTCAAGGTCGCATTCTAAGCACAGTTCTGTTTAACGTCGCTCAATAATAGACAGTTTTAGTGGATCGTACGCTAAAGCCTTGCGTACGCAATAAAATTGCGGGTCGGGAGTGCGCGTGCGCAGAACGCAATAGAAGAGCTAGCGTATTGCGTACGCACGCAACGCTGGGGATTTTGCGTGGCGGGCTAGCGGGCTTTGCGGGACGCTCTCGTGAGATCTCGGACCCAACGAGAGCGCCAGTTTCAAGATGGCGGTTACCTCGACTGGCGCACGACTGGCGCAGCAAGGGCGACGTGGTGTTTTCGAAATTCTGTGTTACGTGAAATTGCGTGGTGTTCAGCTCGGCAATTTTTTCTGGAACCTACCGCGGTCGAATCAGATCGCCGTGCAGCTGAAGGAGTGCACAGTGAAAATGTTCGCCGCTCGGAATGTGCGTCAACGCTGCGATCTGCTCAATGCTAAGCCTATTCGCACAGTTCATCGCCGACGAACGAACGACTCTAAAAGAAATCGCCGAAGTTCTCGCTATGCACTGGACATCAGTAGGTCATGAATTTCATTTCGCGATAGCATTGAATAAAGATGCCGTTTCCACGGGACGACTGACGGAGGCTCCGTGATCGAATTTGGCTACGCACTGTACTCGTAGTCTCTGTACCCCGCAGGAAAGCGCGCTTGACGAGGCAGCTGCGGCTTGGTTTAATTTGAAATAAAATGATTGGACACGTTTTCATTTTAAATATTTCTTTCCAGGAGCATGGTTGCGCTATAGACCTTTCCAAATAACGCCTTCTGGGCGCTGCCATCTTTGTCTTCTGGGCTGTGGAAGGCGTTCTGAGCGTGCGCAGTGGCTGTCTTCCACGAAATATGAGACGCCACGCATGCGTAACAGTCCAGTGACTCAGCCTTTTTCGACTGGAAGATAAGAGCTGGAACGGTCTATAAGCACGCGGAATTCTACGGCTCTAGCAAATTTAACCAAGATCATGCGCGGTGTTCACTCGAAAACGTAACGCACAACTAAATTCGGTCCGAGCAGGTCATTTTTAGCGTACGCTATACTATTGCGTATTGCGTACGTAAGAGCCAGCAACGCTATACTAAAACTGTCTAATATATGCTATCAAAATACGCTGTTACATGAAGACTCCGTCTCTTTTTGGGCGATTCTCTGCCTACTCTAATCTTCCTCTAATAAACACTAAATCATTTTTTTCTCGTTTTTAACAAACGTATAACATTCAAACAAACGGCACCCATCTAGTTCGTGAACCATGCAGTCACTCTAATATCTGCCTACCAGCTATTTTTTTTTTAAGAATACCCAATTGGGCTACTAAAACTTCTTTGTATATGCCTCAGCACGTTACAGTTACCGGATTGAATATCTAGCCAAAAAAGAAAACTGCTCGACAGGTTTATACTAAACGTGACTCCTTTTTGAGATGGTTGTTGTTGTGCCATAATATGTGGGCCCTTATTACCGTTAAAATATTTGGCAACGTTTTGCTGTGTTCAGGTAGCCTCTTACAAACCCAGTTATTTTTTTTTAGAAAAAGTAGGTCGCATAAACTTCTACTTTAGACAAAACCCCATCAAGTCTGCTCTACGTAAGCCTTAGAGAGGTAACACCTATTAGTTTAGGTCAAAGCGGGGAACTTCCATGATATACACTTTCACATAACACGAATGTCTACTTTCTCGCAAAGCACCTGTAAAAGCCTATCGCTGCAATCTGCCGATGAAGATCGGCGGACGACAAGGGAGACATTACATTTAGACCTGAAAAAATTGTCTGTGCTGCGGCGCTGAGCGTGTTGTTTCAGCAGGCTGAGTGTTCCTGTGCAGACTCTCTCCTTTTAAATAGTAAAGTCTGGCAACCTCCAGGTTCGCCGAGCCTCCTCCACAGATTGCAGCGAGCGGTTGCTCCAATTGCTCCAGGAAATAGCATAAAATATCGCAACAGCAATCAGACAAAAACCCAGACACATAGCAGTGTGCTTAGAAGGGATTGCACACCGTCTAAAACACGCAGCTCTAAAGGTTTTCGCCATGTCACCGATATCTATATAAGATACAGAATCCAAGCGGCTCCTGAAGCCTACCCTTGATCGATCCCTAGTCCGTATTCCGTTGAAACGCTGTTGTCCCTGGCGTAGCCCAGAAACCACTGTAATACAGGGGCGCTCCTGTCGAGGAAAGTACCCTTTCCGGGGGCGTACAACAGGTTAAAGAAGATGATGTCACAGACACCAGCCGGGGGTCCCGGGACAATTTGTTTGTTGAGAGTGCATAAGATTGGCTTGGTGGGGAGCCTCCACGCTGAAAAATAAAACAACACACTCATAAGGAAAAACATGCATGATGTGAAGGCTTTAATACCTGTAAATTTGACTGATCATAGAAAAAGAGACCAGTACAACGTCACTTTGGAAAATGCTATCCGACCAACTAATGAGGCCTATAGTAAGGTCTAAGAGTCAACAGGGAAATAAAAACCATTGTAAGAATGATTATGTTGATTGCTTCATATTACAACAGCGTCATCTTCCAGGCAGCGACACCGTGCCCCTCAAGATATGGCGAGGTGTCAGATTATGCATCTAAATGTGGAGAGAAGCTGCTCCCTCGTCTTCCATTTCTTGAGCGATTAGCTTTCTTAGGACCTTCAGGTCACTTTCAGGTACGTTTCTGGCTTTTTTTTACCCGCTAAGTTTAGCGCGAAATCGATGCCATATTACTTCATGTCGCGTGACCCTTACGAAAATCTAGTTTCCACGCTGGCTTTAGCGGCAAAATTGACACCAGGTGACCTTAACACCAATTCAGTTTTTACGCTAAAATTATAACTGGGAAAATGACATCACATGACAACGTCACGCTACCTATAAGAACATTAAGTTTTCACGATAGTTTCACCGAGAAAATGACGTCACATGATGTCATGTGACCTATACACAAATTCAGTTTCACCGCTAGATTTACCGGAGAATTCACAACAAATACCTTTAACAATTCGCCTTCCCCACCTAATTTCACGGGGAAAATAGAGACACAAAACTTGATGTCACGTGACCTCAACACCAATTCAGTTTACCCGCAAAATATCTCGGAAACATTGACTCGTGATCTGCTGCAGCTCTTTCAATTAACATTTCTAGAAACGCCAGCCCCCTTCCCTTCCCCCCGCCCCCTCTTCCCGAACTGCTAACGATTTTCGAACGCTGTTTGGACGAGCTGCGTTGTATTTTTTTATTGGCGAAGCAAAATGAAATGTACCAACTCTGAGCACCCAGCATTAACCAGGCGACGCTACCACTTGTTGAATGCTAGCGCCATCTCTCGCCAAATGTTTTTACTATACTGGGGCGTTTCAGGCAGGTTGAAGATCGCCGGAATATATAGGCCTTATAAGTTTATGTATGTTTTTTCCTAGAATATTTTACGTAAAAGTATACTAACGGTTAGAAAAATCTGAGAAGAATACATTGATAAGGCGGTCGCGAGCGAGGCATGATTTCCTACGCGTGTCTGCGGGGTCTTATCCAAGCTAATCCACAATCCGCACTGACGAGGGTCCGTAGTCTGCGTGCGGTCGACTTGGCGGTCGCGATGTTTCGGGAGCTGTTGATGAGGCATTATTGAGATAGGCATTATTCGGATGGACTTTCGCTGCTTATAAATCGTGAGTGCCAAACCCAGAGGGAGTAGAATTTTGTGTATATGAATTAAAGTGCGCAGAGGTATGGTGTTGTTTTCAATTTCGTAGCCAATAATTGTTCGATCGTTTATTGTTGATCGATGTCCATCTGTCTTTTAACTGACTCTTATATTTATTCGACAATTAAAGGTGAACTCAATGATTCAATTTTTTATAGCTGCCTAAAAACGTTTCTAAAAACTCGTACTCACAGCGTCCTCGATGTGTTTACATGTAGGTTGCGCCTTTCGGAAGAAAGAAGTGACTTTTACTTTGCCATACAGAGCCTTGATATTTCGTGCAGGTATAATTAATTTAAAAAGTCCACACAAAACAACTATCTTGAAAAGTCAACAATTAACTAGAAATTCTCTAAGGGGATTGAGGCAAGCGGCTGCCCTAGTAATGCGTGTGGTGTTCGACTGATCGGTTGTCAGGCAATATATATCGACGCAAACGCTCCGATACAGGTTAATCAAAAGGTACATAACCTTGAATCTCAAGGCAAAAATACACCAAGGTGTGATGCAAATGTAAAATGTATTGAAAGGAAAGAAGAGTAAGAAATGCAATCATGCACCGGATCGGATGGGATGTCTCCCCTAAGCGGGTCAGAGATCGGTAAGTTAAAATGTAACAATGTATTTCGAATGGCAGGTGCATAACTATAGAAAAACGAGGGACCATTTTGTTAATGGACCTTCTCTCAACGCGATCGAGCCTGCAGGCTCGCTTTCTAAATCTTCTATGCACGCTCATGCTCTGTAGCTGAAATGCCACCGCCAGTGAGAGGAAAACACAAATTAAGAAGGGAACATATAGCATGATTTGAATCGGAAGATCTCCAATGATTTGATAGATTATAGCCTCTCCCTAGAAGCGCACAAACAAGAAGCAATCGTCTTTCAGAGCTAAAAAAAAAAATGTAAGACGTTTACAAGACGCTGTAACGCCGAAATAGAGAGCAGCTCTTGCGGAGGAGGAGGGAAGGTTACTGAGAGGAGGGTATACCCTTCCTTCCTCCTCGTCACCTCCTGATCCTGCCTGCTACTCCTTCTCCCCTCCTCCCTCCTCCTCCTCCCCTCCTCCTCCCTCCTCCACCTCCCTTCCTCCTCCTCCTCTTCCTCTCCTCCTCCTTCACCTCCTCCACCTCCCTCCTCCCCCTACTCTTCCTCCCCTCTCCTACTCCCCTTCTCCTCGCCGCTCAAGCCGGAAACGGCCGCCCAAGAGCTTTGCTCTAGAATGTACAATCTGAGCAAATATTTTGGCAGGTTGAGATTTTATTGATTAGGGAAAAACCGTGGTGTATATTGGAAACTGCGTTGCATATCCAGCCATGCTTTACGCCCATAACGTACAAAACCAACGTACGTATTTGTTCTACCAATGTACCTTAAAGTTTGCTCCGCGAGGTTCCAATTTACGTCCTGGATGAAAACCTCAGTCTTAATTTAACTTTTGCATCAACGCACCTTTCGCTACTTCTAAGACATGAAGGGGCTTTATCAGCTTTTAGTTCCTTTTTTGTTCTATCACTTTCCTGCTCCAGGTTTTTTTAATTATTTAATTTTTGGCGGAGAGGTATCACGTCGGGCTACTGAACGAAAGGTGGCTGGTTCGAAACCGGTCGAGGGACAAGAAGTGACCCCCATGAGGACATCATGGGGGTCACTTGTGACGTTCCCGTGAGGTGACGTCACCCCCGTGACGTCACGAGGACCACGTGACGTCACGAGGGTGACGTGACCTCACGGTTACGCCGACGGCGACGCCGGTCAAGCCGGAGACGGGCGCCTAAAGACCCGTTCACACTCTTCCGACCGAGTAAGCCCGAGAGAGACCAGACCGGTTTTTAAGCCTCTTGCGACGTCTTACGACCGGCTCCGCTGCAGGGTATCCGGTCCTAAAGCGCCGCTCACATATATGCGACCAAGTACGACCAAGAGAGACCAGACCGGTTTTAAGCCTCAATTGTGACGTCTTAGAACCGGATGCGCTGCAGCGGAGCAGGTCCTAAGGGATCGCAAGAGGCTTAAAAACCGGTCTGGTCTCTCTCGGTCTTACTCGGTCACAAGAGTGTGAACGGGCCTTTAGACGTTGCAAGAAGCTTAAAAACCGGTCTGGTCTCTCTCGGGCTGCGTTTACATGGATGCGACAGCAGCGCATCGGATCCAGTTAGCGAATCGGATCCACTTCAACCACTACGTTTACATGGATTCGGATCGACCAGTAGCGGCACCTCGTGTCGAAGGATCATAACGCAAACCTCGTGACCTTCAGATTGTTTCCGAGGTGTCCGGTTTGCCTAGCGGCATGCAAAGCAAAGCTCCCGTAATCCCTCGCTTGAGCACTCGAGTCGATCCGCTAGCGTATACATGGAGAGTCTCGACTCGGATTGACCATCTCAAACCACCCCGTTCCAGCACCCCGTTCCAGCGGATCGGATTGAATCCGATCCGATCCGATCCGAGTTGTTCACATGGACCGATTCGATTCGTTAACTGGATCCGATGCGCTGCAGTCGCATCCATGTAAACGTAGCCTCCGTCTTACTTTGTCGCAAGAGTGTGAACGGGCCTTAAGAGCTGCAGTCTAAAACAAAAAGCAAAAAAAAAAAAACAGTTTCGATGAGGAAAGACCTTGAAGCACGCTGCTCTCCTCATCCACCGTGGGTAGTGTAATTCCCACTTTTTGCCAGTTCTTGAATCGAATGAGTATTAATATTGAAAAATAATAAAACAGTTCGGCGTTAAGTGCAAATATATTATTATGAACACAAATTCAATTGAAGGAAACTCGCTTGACTCGACGAACCGCGGGGACTCACGCTGCTATCCTCCCCTTCTCGCAAGAGAACCACGAAAAGTGGACAGGCGTCCTCCCTCCTCTTGTGCTCAACGGGCTGTTGTAGCATCGGACGACATAGCAAACTTGACTGCAAGGGCTCAAACTTGACTGCAAGGCTCGTTTATCGTCGTCTTCCCGCTCACCCGGTAATACCCACGCCCCTACAGAAACTATGATTGCAGTACCGCCTGTATGGATCCCTACCGCCCCAATGGTTCCAAAAGTCGCCCTAGCGCGGCGCCACCCGTCTCACGAAACTTCAGTGCTGGATGTTGATAATCCGTTTCATATTTAGTATACAAAGCTGTCGAAGCTACTAACGCGAGAATGGGGCGTCACCTATGGTTTGGTTTGCGCGAGAACGCATGCAAATTATCTGAGAGATCACACCCCATTCACACACCAGCAGCTTTGCAAGCGTTATACACAAAGCATGAAACAGAGTAAAGCTCAACTGATTCGCGTAGCAAAATTAAAAGAAAAAATAAAGAACCCGTTTGATGCGAGAGTGTGCCTTGCTCTTTTTGCGCGTTGCTTAGGTGTGATGGAACATTAAACAAATAACGGTGGCTCATTCAAAATGATGGCCAATACCAAAGAAGTGCAAGGGAAACACGCGCTGCGATGAAGGGTTTCTCACCTAACGTGGGCAGCGCAGCGCGGCACAGGGTGTTGCAAAGTGTGTCATCTACCGTGCACAGAAACCCAACACGAATCTAGGCAACCTGTGTCGCTAAACTCGTCGAGCACAACTTTGTGCCCGAAGTTTGCGGAACGCGCTAATTGGACTCTCGCGACGCTGACGTCGCGCCGAGCGAGGTGTCAATCATTCGAACGCTCATTTCTTTGAGAGCGGCAGAATGTAGCAAAGTTCATCGGGGCGCGCGTGCAGCGCGTGAGTGGCGCGAGGAGCCCGCTGATTGAGCGGCTTCACCGATGACGTAGCACCCGTTTGTCCCTACATCCCTACGCCAAGCTAAAATTAATGCATTGCAGATTGTCCCTAGGCGACCTGTTGACGCTCCAAATCCCTCCAAAGTTTGCGTAAAAATCAAGTGTTTAGAAACCTCGTTTGTCGAAGTTGTTGCTGACGTCAAAGTGACGTTTCCGAACTTTGCGAGAGCCGTGGTTTGAGCTCGAAATCTTCGCTTCGGCTCGAGGCGAAGTTAAACTTTGTCAACATGGCGGTGCCGTACGCTGCGGCCCAGCTTATCTTCCGCCACCGTCGGCGTCGCTACCGAGACCACTGGGACGCCTTTCAACTCCCCGACGACGACTTTCGGCGACAGTACCGGCTATCGAAAGCAGTTGTGCGTTGACTCTGCGACGAGCTTCGTTCGGCGCCCGAACTTCGAGGCGGCGGACAATCGCGTCTACCATGACCGTGGAAACAAAAAGTTCTCTGCGCGCTCCGGTTCTTCGGAACCGGTAGTTTTCAAGGCATGGTGGCGACTGACGAGAACCTGTCAGTCTCCCACATGACTGTGAGCCGGGCTGTCAGAGTTTTTGCGGCTGCCATCGTTTTTTTCTGCAATTTCCGAAGAGGTACTACTAAGCTGGTATACAATCAGAACGTTGGAAAACAAGCAAGAACCGGGGTAATTCTTGGGTAGTATCGTGTCTCCCGGCAGCCGGCAGATTTATTTCCCCGAAATTCTACTGGCAGTCGTCATTCATTGGCGGTCAAATCAGTTCATCGAACGACGTGTCATCGACAGATCGTTTCATCGGCACGTGATGTAATCACATGAAGGAGATTTTCTTCAGTTAGAAGTGTGTACACATTAAACATTTTCACACCTTTATACATGTAAGTGAGGTGTCCCATAACTAACACCTTAATAAGTGTAGCGATAGGCCTTATAAAAAATGTAAACCTCACACCCTTAAAAATGTGTGATTGTTTAAACACGTTTCTTAAAGCGTGTGATAATGCGCTACACCTTTTTTATAAAGATGTAAAACTACAATGCTCCTTCTCGTAAAGGTGTAATTACCACGGTACACTTCTTTTTTTTTGGGGTGTACACAGTGTCCCGGGACCCAATAAAATTACTGAACAAATAAATTACACAAACGAGTCGCCGAAACAGCATGTCGCTACTTGTCCAGTGTCGAGTCAATTTCGGCCGAAAACCGGCTTCAATATTGGCCGGATGTACGGTTTGACGCCTCGTCTCGACATCCGGCAGGTATGGACGTACCGATGCAAATAAACGATTTATGTCTAATAGCACTGGCACCACTGATCTCTCAGTAGGCTGGATCGCGGATAGAGGCCTGTATTGCTGGGGTCAAGCGGCACCACCGGCAGTCATCGCTTGACACGAGCTAATGCATGCTATAGGAGAAACGGGAAAACTCAATTTTATTACGTTAGTAGGTTGTTCTCGATTATGAAACTTCTATCGTGTTTTCCGCAAATAACAGTTAATATTGTTTGCAAGAATATTAAACGCGTTAGAATACCAATCTTCTTTAACCCTTTGCCTACAGCAAAATGTTTGAAAAAAAAAACGTTTTGAAAATACCGAATATTTTTATGTGCCCTATAAATTTAATATGCAATACAAGGGCCTAAAACAAATGCCAAAATATTTATTATATGAGAAATCTTTGAACACACTGCAAAAAAAAAGGGACTAAAGTTCCGTTTCATTACATTACCGCAGACAGTTCACATAACCTTGCACATGGACGTTCAGGCCGGGCGTAGCAGTACTGCAGACAGTTCACATCACATTGCACGCAAAGTGAACGCAAAACGTAGAGGGACTGGAGGGGGATTTTCTGCAATGATTCTAGTCCATGCTGACACGCCGACACGATGTCCTCATCGAAATTGGAGTCGTCTGAGCTCAAATCCAATAACTCAGTTGCATTGCTCTCGCTGTTCGATGAAAGAGTCATGTCCTATTTTTCCGAATCTGAAGAGACGTCCCAATATCTTCGTTTTCGCCCAAATTTTGAGGCAAGATCGTCACTACGAACGTAGCAACCAGAAGTTGACGTCGCCAGTTTTAAATCCCCTGTTGCCTGCGTTGGAACACTTTTCTGTCAAATTCAGAAATTTACCAGGTTCTTATTTTCCGTGAAGCGCCATCTAGCCACGGCAAAGCTCATGTGAAACACGTTGACTAGCCCAGTACGTCCATGGCAGCGTATTGGAGCCCAAATCAACGTGGACGAGCCCAGCTCGTCTTCGGAGGGAGCGATACAAACAGTGTGGACGAACTCAGGTCGTCCATGGTAGGGAAAGGGTTAAATAAATGTTGTGTGGTTGAGGGTCGAGGGCGACTTTGTTGGGCGTTAACCGTGATGTGTTTAATGAGACAAGGGTCCCCGAAAGCTATTGGGGAGTCATACGTGGTCTCGGAGTCATCAGAGCTCAGCAAAAAATAAGTTAGAAGGCCTTTACTGGGGACATTCGCATCGTTTTAACCGCTTGTACATAGTGCTTCCGGTGAACGTTTTTTCTTTGAACTGCTGTGAGGGCTTCCGTGACAAACTGAAACCCTGAGCGTGCCGGGCAGTCGCTGAACGCGTCATTTATTTAGCAACCGAAACAAGCGACGTTGGTAAAGTCAATAATGCTCCGGCCGATGTTTTTTAATCGATGTTCGAACGCTTGACCAATGTCTATTTGATCTCCAAGCACCCGATATAATGATCACAGCACGTCATAAAATACTCGCTCTCGAGCACCACATACACGCTTCCTACTTTTGCGTGTTTCTCCCTTAGACTTGAGTGTATTGCCTGTTGTCAAGCAATGGCCGCCGGTGATGCCAGTGACGGGCTACCATCCGCGATCCAGACTTGCACTGTGCGAGTTCTAATGTATTGCACCCACGGAGTGCTGCACGGAGAACCGGCCCCGAACGAACTTGGCGAATGCACCGAGTGCAGTCTGATGCTGTCGCCATAGATGTTGTAGAAAAGTACCGACCTCAAACCGAAAATAGAGCCTTTTTGTTCGACAGTGATGGGTGGGAATGCGAGAGTGTAGTCGCTGCCATCGTTTATCTATAAATGTTGATTGCTGCAACGTGGAACTTACATTTGCGATGACTTCCAATTAAGCAACTCGGCAGTCAGAGATATCTACAGACGGCGTAAGTTTCCGAAACCAGCTGACTACAAAACAGCATACACTTGAGACAATTGATGACACTGTACGCGCAAGAGCTTGCTTCGTTTTAAGCATGGTATTATGAGTGAACCACTGAAAGAATACGGCTGAAATCTAGTTCGTTGGAATATGTAGCATTACGTTTCGTAAAAATTTTTATTTCCCTGGTGAGGGCGTTGAGAACGACAGCTTTCTCAAACAAAATACGACGGGGCGAGATAGCTGACGTTCATATATGACTTTGCTCAAGCCTCGGGCAACGTCTCCATGTTTAGCTTTCCCGGACGCTGAGGGAATGCGTCACAGGTTTCTACTGTGGGAGCTTTGTCGACAAATGTTCCACTTTCCACCCGCACACGGATGATGTGAGATCTCGCGGCCTCTGTGTTTGTCCTGAGCCTTTCATTACACACTGGTAGGTTTCAGCGTCTGTATGGCAACATAGCGACTCAAATTTTGCGAATAAAGCAGGGGTCGTCGATTCTTCCCTTCATGAAATATCAGACGCTTAGAATTCAAGCTCGCGTTTGAGTTTGTGGCCCGCCGGACGCAATTTCGAGCAGAAAATCTACTGTTTTCTTTCGGTTCCGCTGTGCGAATGCCTCATCGTAGCAGACGAACTCCCGTCGTCTGCTCTCGCTCCTCGTCTGAGAGAGGCATGACGGGAATTTGGGACAAACGGCGCTACAGAGCCCAAAGGCAACGCACAGCGAGCGGCGTGAACCAACACCTCCTAGAGAAGAAGGCCATAGCGCTCTGAGAGGCTACGTCACAATGTCGGAGGAAGGAAGGCCATGGCACGACTACGTCAGAAAATGTATGTTATCGATGCTCTCGACGTGAAAAAAAAAAATGTTCTTGTCAAGCGGCGCGATGGTGTTCGTGCGCGTTTATCCGACATTAATATACTGTTTTAAAGGCGCAGTCTCGTACAATTTATTATATATATAATATATTCGTAATATACAACGTGTTACCAAGGTTGAGAGTCCCAAATTTATATTTATGAGTATCCCCGTAACCGCGGGACTATGTGCAGTTCCGCAGCACCCCACACTTTTCGAAATAACCGGCTCCGATGCTGCTGATGCTACATCTTCCCTCATACGGGCTCCGATTCTGGTAAATTTACGTTGTGTGTGAGCTGCTGACTGTCTGAAAAGAAACGCTGAGACATTTCAGAAGGGAAAGAGACCGAGAAAAAATTCAGTCATTGTCGCAGAGGAGCGCACACGAGCAAGAGATGGGTCGACAACGTTAAGCTTTTCGTCGCCGCTGCTCTCGTGTGTGGTATTTTTGAGACTTGTTTCCCGTCGTATTTCTGTCATCACCGTAGTCTAGGGTAGTTTGTTTCGTGTTCGCTTGATACTACGGCATTTACGTGGATTCGTGAAACAAGTCCTGCTACGGTTGGAGTGACATGTGTGACAACTAGCCAACGATGACTCTGGTCGATTAATCAATAGACCTCTCTCTCGACAGAGAGAGGCTTCTTGGAGTTCGTGTTCAAATGTTTTCGTCACGGATATTATGGGACGTACGGATACGATCGACAGGTGAGAAACAACTTATTTACGGGCTTTCTTAGTCATGTAGGACGCAAATAAAATTCTGCAATCGTTTTTTTTTTTTTTGTAATCGCGTAATAGATTGGAATTTTGTTCTTTGTCGTTATTCGTGTGCAGTTGCGTCGACATTTGTAAATATGCGCGGTAATCTAGTTTTCACTGGAAGGTGAAAAACAAGTTTGTGTGATTATTGAAAGTGCGTTGTTTGTGGTTCTGTGTTTATTTATACTAATGTTAATTTATTGCCTTTAACGCGTTTATACTACAATCTTAACTGTATTAAGGTAATAGTATTATTATATAAAAAATAAGTTATATTTTGTTCTAAGGTAGCTCGAGCCCATAGGGAGAAGCAAATTAGTTCACTAAGTAGTAAGTTTAGTACCCCTGCCACACGGAAACGTTAATATATTTTCATTCAGTGATATAGATTTAATCAGCTCGCGGTCTTGAGGATGTGTCGACCGCATAATGTCATTCGATCGAAATTACATTAATTTTGCCATGTGGCCGGGGTATGATGAAAATGATGCAAGAATTCAGTGACTGCACGCGATAACATCACTTACATGATCGTAAGTGACACTTGTCTTGCCTTGTCCGCGTTGACTACGTCTACCTGAATTTTAACTGATCTGTTTTGCTGTTTCGAATCACTGCGTGTCTCGCCATTTTGTCGAAGTATTTCTGTATAAAATATGCATGCCTACAACAATAATTGAGTGACTCAATGTTTTCGACTTAAAACAATCACATTTTTCTATAGACGACTTATACGCATACCTCGTGCCATTTCGTACCAATTATTTAGCGGCGTAATAGTTTTCTAGTGTAATAAAATATTTTCTAGACACGTTGCTATGTGCAGCTTTCATTTTAGCTAATATGACACGCGTATGTGACTAAAAACGCGTTACGACGGTCGATCCCCGCGCGTTGCCTTCGCTTCGACGCGTGCCCCCGATGGCGTTCCTTTGCGACGTCACGAGAAGAGCGCTACGGCCTTCTCTTCTAAGAGGTGTTGCGTGAACGCTCGCCTCCCCGCGCTGTCTCGTGCTCTCGTGCACCGCCTAGGGATCGCGGGGGATTTTTCGCCAAAAGTCGTGAAGTTGAGCGCGCGCAGGGAGGAGGAAACTTTGCTGCGTTCTTTTGGTCACTCCCCCCGCTACGTCAGAAAGCAAAGAATGTTTTTTTCCACGAGTTTAGCGACCCTGGTTCTCGAAGGCAGTAGTGCAATAGCAGCAGACGACAAAGAAGCGACCCTCAATTTTTCCATAATGCCTCACGCGCGCCGCCAGATGGTGCGCGCTACATTCCAAAAAGGTCGCGTATATTTGCAGGTAATCGCCTAATTAGACGACAAAAAGTTGGTTTTGATTTTGAACTTCGCGTATGCCAACGCTTACCGGACTCCGACATACCTTATATATGAATACCCCATTTCATGACAAACATTGGAAGTTCTAAAACTATCACATGGCCCATGGTTCGACGCACGGGTCTACAACACGTGGCCTACGGTTGGCGAGTGGTCTGCCACTTTCTGGACGCTGCCCGCGAACATCCCACGGCTGCGATCCTCTCGTCCCCACGCCTCGAGCGCCACATGCGCCTTTAATAATAGTTTTTTTTTTTTTTTTTGTCGTCAATTCACTTTAGCTTAAAAGGGAACTCTGCTTATCTAAGTTGATCATGCATTTTGCATTAATCTGTTTACTTTAGGGCTGAGTATTGCTTCATCCATATATTTCCTTATTACCCCTTCCTTATGCAAATCAAGCGAAACGGCATTACCACTACTGTTCTACACCTGCGAGCTCTTATCTGAAAAAGGAACCTCGGCTACACAAAGTTTCCCTCAGCAGGAGCCAAGCAAATGCCGAAAATAAGACCTCAAGCTTGGGCTTCCGTCCGTCGAAAAATAGCTTTAAAATAGAGGTATTTTCTTATGATGCTATGTTAAAAACTGTCAGGAAAGGAAAAACTTCCAGATGAAGAGATATCGCTTGTGCCTTTTGAGCCGTTGTGCGACAGGGCAAGAACGGTCTGCTTGCACTCGTTCTATTAAAAACTGTCAGCTAGTTAGTGTTTTAAATCTTATAGACCGATACGCTGTTTACAAACAAACCCGCTTTTGCCCACACCAGGTGTGGGCACTGCGCGTGCGCAGAAACCGAATTCGCGTGAAGTGAAGTGTCTGCGCATGCTCAGTGCCGTCGACAGCGCCACCGCAGCTGCGTGACGTCAGGGCCGCGTGCTGGTCTATAGCATCAGGGTTGGCCCAAAGTATATGAAATTGAACGCTGACGATTGCGAAACGGTTAGCTTAGATAAAGCAGAAAGCACAAGGCTGAAAAAACCACAAGGGTGTCGCTGGGACAGTCGTCTGCTTTGCAACGCTGAACACCGCTGCATTCCCCCCCCCCCCCCCCCCCCTCGGCGTTGGCCCTCAGCCTTTCGGGGTGGACTATCTGGCCCTCTCACTCAAGTGAGATTGAGGCCGCTGATGGAACGCGTTGCAATCACATTGCTTGAAGGACTTGGATGAGTAGTTTCTTTTTGCACTTCCTCAACAGCTTCTCCTTTTAATGCATGTTTTATTGAAAAAACGTAATTTTCTATCTTTTTTCCTTACTTTAATTAGATTTTAATTAATTGTGCCTTTTATTTATGAGGTGTTTCTTTTTTTCGAATCAGTTGATTACTGACGTAATTCTTTTTTTTAAAAAGCACTAATCTTTTTTTTTCCTTCTATATAGGGTCCCCATCAATAGACCTATCTCACCAAGTGTTCGGCGCATGCGTGACGCCGCCATAACTTTAGTTCACAGGAGGCAAAACGCAGTGCAGGGTAGCTAAACTCGTGGAGCAAAACATTCTTCGCTTTTTGACGTAGCGGGGGGAGTGACCAAAAGAACGCCGCAAAGTTTCCTCCTCCCTGCGCGCGCTCTACTTCGCAACTTTTGACGAAAAATCCCCCGCGATCCCTAGGCCGTGCACGAGAGCACGAGACAGCGCGGGGAGGCGAGCGTTCACGCCGCTCGCTGTACGTTGTCTTTGAGCTCTCTAACGCCGACAATACCGTCATGCCTCGCCCAGGCGAGGAGCGAGAGCAGACGACGGGAGTTCGTCTGCTACGAGGCGGCATTCGCACAGCGGAGCTGAAAGAAAAAGTTGGTATTCTGCTCGAAATCGCGTCCCGCGGGCCACAAACTCAAACGCGAGCTTGAATTGTAAGCGTCTGATATTCCACGAAGGGAGGAATCGACGACCCATGTTTTATTTGCAAAATTTGGGTCGCTTTGATGCCGTACAGACGCTGAAACCTACCAGTGTGTAATGAAAGGCCCAGGACAAACACAGAGGCCGCGAGATCTCGCATCATCTGTGTGCAGGTGAAAAGTGGAACATTTTTCGACAAAGCTCCCACAGCAGAAACCTGTGACGCATTCACTCAGCGTCCGGGAAGGCTAAACATGGAGACGTTGCCCGAGGCTCAAGCACAGTCATATTTGAACGGCAGCTATCTTGCCCCGTCGTATTTTGTTTGAGAAAGCTCTCGTTCTCAATGCCCTCACCAGGGAAATAAAAAAAGTCTTACGAAACGTATTGCTAGATGTTCCAAAGAACTAGATTTAAGCAGTATCCTTTCAGTGGTTCACTCATAATACTATGCTTAAAACGAAGCAAGCTTTTGCGCGTACAGTGCCATAAATTTTCTCAAGTGTATGCTGTTTTGTAGTCAGCTGGCTTCGGAAACTTACGCCGTCTGTAGATATCTCTGACAGCCGAGTTCCTTAATTGGAAATCATCGCAAATATAAGTGACACATTGCAGCAACCAACATTTATAGATAAACGATGGCAGCGACTGCGCTCCCGCATTCCCACCCATCACGTCGAACAAAAAGGCGCTAGTTTCGGTTTGAGGTCGGTACTTTTCTACAACATCTATGGCGACAGCATCAGTCTGCACTAGGTGCATTCGGCAAGTTCGTCCGGGGCCTGTTCTCCGTGCAGCACTCCGCGGGTGCAATGCATTAGAACTCTCACAGTGCAAGTCTGGATCGCGGATCGGGAGCCCGTCACTGGCCTCACCGGCAGCCATTGCTTGACAACAGGCAATACGCCGCGTCCTGTCTAGTTCTCCCTTCGTTTTTGTCCTTGTTGTTCTGGCGTATTACACCATGAGGCAATACACGAAAATCTAAGGGAGAAACACGCAAAAATAGGAAGCTTGTACGCGGTGCTCGAGGGCGAGTATTTTATGACGTGCTGCGATGATTATATCGGCTGCTTGGAGATCAACTAGACATTCGTCAAACGTTCAAACATTGATTAAAAAAAAATAAATAAATGGGCCGGAGCACCACCGACTTTACTGACGTCGGTTGCTTCGGTTGCTAAATAAACGGCACGTTGAGCGACTGAACGGCACGCTCCGAGTTTCAGTTTGACACGGAAGCCCTCACAGAAGTTCAAAGAAAAAGCTTTCACCATGAAGTGCTATGTACAAGCGGTTAAAACGATGCGAATGTCCCCAGTAAAGGCCTTCCAACTTATCGTTTTCTGAGCTCTGATGACTCCAAGATCACGGCTGACACCACAATAACTCTCGGTAGCCCTTGTCTCATTAAACACATCACAGTTAACGCCCAACAAAGTCGCCCTCGACCATCAACCACACAACGTTTAATTAAACAAGATTGGTATTCTAACGCGTTTAATATTCTTGCCCACAATATTAACTGTTATTTGCGGAAACACGATAGAAGTTTCATGATCGAGAACAACCTACTAACGTAATAAAATTGAGTTTTCCCGTTTCTCCTATAGCATGCATTAGATCGTGTCAAGCGATGGCTGCCGGTGGTGCCGCTCGACCCCAGCAATACAGGCCTCTATACGCGATCCAGCCTAATAAGAGATCAGTGGTGCCAGTGCTATTAGACATAAATCGTGTATTTGCATCGGTACACCCATGCCTGCCGGATGTCGGGACGAGGCGCAAAACCGTACATCCGGCCAATATTGAAGCTGGTTTTCGGCCGAAGTTGCCTCGACACTCGCCAAGAAGCAACGTGTTGTTTCGGCGACTCGTTTGTGTATTTAATTTTTCAGTCATTTTATTGGGTCCCGGGCCACTGTGTACACCCCAAAAAAGGAATGTACTGTGGTAATTACACCTTGACGAGAAGGAGGCACGTAGCCAGGATTTTGTTTTAGGGGGGGGGGGGGGGGGGCGCCCATGACAAAGTGCTCTATGAGGGGGAGGGGGAGATTAGGCCCCAGCAAAATGGAAGATTTCGGGGGGTGGGGGGGCAGGGCCTTATGGCCCCCCCCCCCCCCTGGCTACCTGTCTGACGAGAAGGGGTATTGTAGTTTTACATCTTTATAAAAAGGTGTAGTGCATTATCACACGTTTTAAGAAACGTGTTTAAAAAATCACACATTTTTAAAGGTGTGAGGCTTACATTTTTTTATAAGGTCTATTGCTACACTTATTAGGGGGTTAGTTATTGGACACCCCAATTACATGTATAAAGGTGTGAAAATGTTTAATTTGTATATACCTCTAACGGAAGAAAATCTCTTTCATGTGATTACATCGCGTGCCGATGAAACGATCTGTCGATGACACGTCGTTCGATGAACTGATTTGACCGCCAATGAGTGACGACTGCCAGGAAAATTTCGGGGAAATAATTCTGCCGGCTGCCGGGAGACTCGAACCTAGCCAAGAATTATCCCGGTTCTTGTTTGTTTTCCAACATTCTGAATTGTATACCAGCTTATTAGTACCTCTTCGGATATTGCAAAAAAAAAAAAAAAAAAACCGATGGCAGCCGCAAAAATTCTGACAGCCCGGCTCACAGTCATGTGGGAGACTGACAGGTGCTCGTCAGTCGCCACCATGCCTTGAAAGCTACCGGTTTCGAAGAACCGGAGCGCGCAAAGAACTTGTGGTTCCACGGTCATGGTAGACGCGATTGTCCGCCGCCTCGAAGTCCGGGCGCCGAACGAAGCTCGTCGCAGAGTCAACGCACAACGGCTTTCGATAGCCGGTACTGTCGCCGAAAGTCGTCGTCGGGGAGTTGAAAGGCGTCCCCGGTGGTCTCAGTAGCGACGCCGACGGTGGCGGAAGATAAGCTCGGCCGCAGCGTACGGCACCGCCATGTTGACAAAGTTTAACTTCGCCTCGATCCGAAGCGAAGATCTCGAGCTCAAACCACGGCGCTCGCAAAGTTCGGAAACGTCACTTTGACGTCAGCGACAACTTCGACAAACGAGGTTTCTTTTTTACACAAACTTCGGAGGGATTTTGAGCGTCAGCAGGTCGCCTAGGGACAATCTGTAATACCCCTGTCAGACGGCGTTTTTAAGGTCCTTTTCACTAAGCTCCTTTATAAAATCGGCGAACCAGCGCACGCCGTAGAGCACGTGCGCGCGCCACAGAGCACGTGCGCACTCCACATCGCGAGCTGATTGGCCGATTTTTTTAAAGGAGCTTAGTGAAAAGGACCTTTAGAATGCCGTCTGACAGGAGTATAAAGCATTAATTTTAGCTTGGCGTAGGGATGTAGGGACAAATGGGCGCTACGTCATCGGCGAAGCCGTTCAATCAGCGGGCTCCTCGCGCCCCTCACGCGCCGCACGCGCGCCTCGATGAACTTTGCTACATTCTGCCTCTCTCAAAGAAATGAGCGTTCTAATGATTGACACCTCGCTCGGCGCGACGTCAGCGTCGCGAGAGTCCAATTAGCGCGTTCCGCAAACTTCGGGCACAAAGTTGTGCTTGACGAGTTTAGCGACCCAGGAGAGGGCTCGTGCTCTCCCGTGCTCCTCACGCGCGGAGCTCCAGCGAGGTTGTCGAACGTGCCCAAAGACTAAAGTTCCCTCGATGCATTGTGGCAGCGGTGGCGTAGTCAAACTGGCTGGTGAGATTGGTCTATTCCTTTTTCACTTTTTTAAAGCAGGTCAAAGCATTGCATATAAAAATAATGGCATGCTATATATTTTAGAGGGTATACTGCTGGCGGGCTTTCGTCGCACGAACATGTAAATAGACATTTAACGAAATCATATTTTTGATTTATGTGTTTCAAATAACCTCGTGCCTGCAAAATGAACTGCTATGAGTTTTGCACATTCCGAAAGTTGCACTGTTTTTCGTTCGGTTGTTGGCGAATGTGCTAACGCTTCTACTCTCGAGATTTACTCCCCCACGGAGTCCTGAGCTGGGAGAAGCCTCCGCTGGGAGGGCATAATTTTTTGGCACTTACGAGGTGTTGTAGAAGGCGCCTTGGTTGTTGCCGTTGTTGTCGCCTTTGTTGTTCTTGTTGTCGCTGTTGTCGTTCTTTTTGTTGTCGCACGTGTTGTTCTTTTCGTTGTTGTCGCCCTTGTTGTTGCTCTTGTTGTTCTTGTTGTCGCTTTTGTCGTCCTTCTTGTTGTCGCCCTTGTTGTCGCCCTTGTTGTCGCTCTTGTTGTTCTTGTTGTCGCTTTTGTCGTCCTTCTTGTTGTCGCCCTTGTTGTCGCTCTTGTTGTTCTTGTTGTCGCTTTTGTCGTCCTTTTTGTTGTCGCACGTGTTGTTGTTTTCGTTGTCGCTGTTGTTCTTCTCGTTGTCGGTCTTGCTGTACTTCTCGTTGTTCTTGCCGTCGAGGTTTTTGTTGTCGGGGGTATGGTCGCTCTGGTGGTGCTTCTGGTTGTCGCCTTTGTTGTCGGTTTTGTTGTTGTTCTTGTTGTGGATGATGTTGTCGCTTTGCTTGTCGTTGTTTTCGCAGCTGTGGTTGATGTTATCACCGTTGCAACAGCTTTGGGAGATTCTACGGGGCTATCACCGTACGAAGGCTTGGACACGGCCTCGTCCGGAGTTGTGTCTCCGTCGTCGTCGTCCACTCCCTGTGTACCTGTCATGCAACGGCCAGAACAAACTTGTTTGGAACAATTCACGAATCCACAGTCAACTTCGGGTGACTGAAATCAGTCCGAAAGTATAATAGCCATATAATACGTATATTGAACGAACACCCACTAAGCACATAGGCATTAGTTGTGGTTTGGGTCTATGTAAAAATAAAGCTTCCCCCATTTAATAATCAGTGGATTTCTAACATGTGTAAAAAGGGGGCTTTTAAAAGAACTTAGCAAAATATTTTAACAACTAATGAACCTGACGCTTTCTTGGAATGCCACAAAGCCGCGATTATGTGAAAAAGTGCCGCGAAATAAAACATTCCACAGTGGATAACGCGAAGTGATGCGAAAGGACAGCGTCAGCTAGTTCCACGTTTCGATGATATTGCGTCCTGATTGAGTGGAAAGTCCGATAATGTTACGACGTGCGCTGTCTCGCATAAACCATAACCAGTCACTAGGGCCATGCATATTCTTGAATTACGGCACCAAACTGGCGGAAGGGGGTTAAATTGAATTGTTTTTGGCGGATTGCGGATGAGATCCCGATACCAGGGGTTGCGGATGCAGATTAAATTTGGATGTTCGCCGGTTCGAATCGACATTTTTGCCAAGGTGGCCCATAAACGTGTGCGACCGCACAGTGTAGAGTGAATGAGAGAGTGATAATATGAAGGTGCATCATCGAATATATTCCGGGAGCGAACTACTTCCTTAGATAGAAGCTGCCAATCGAGGTAGAGAAGTGCTCTTTTCGCTAAGGAATATTTGATTCTGACCAAAGATCGCTTTAGAACGTTCTATCTCGCCGAGAATACTGTTTCGAGAAAACAATTGAAGAAAGCAAGAGTACCCGTCGTCCCTGAAGTTTTCCGTTTTCCGCAGGAAAAGAGCGGAAAACGTTCAGTGAGCAAAACAAACACAAAACATACAAGCCACAAGAAAGTAGAACAAGCCTGCAAGTTGCTTCTTCGCCTACAAGTAGGTCAAGGAGAGTGAATTCGATCCTCTGGAGTGGTTGAACTTGCGTCAGTACGAGTTTCCGTACCTCATTCTTGTAGCTCAGTTCGTGCATGTCATCCCAGCATAAAGTGCGTCAATAGAGGGCCTTCTCTTTAGCGTGTAAAATTTAAGGCTGAGGCACCACAGTGGCCATCTTGAATATGAAAACATGTTCTCTAAATTCGGGTGAATTCATAATTAAATAAGTTTACTCCAACTTAACATAACAAATTAAGCGACGTCGACCACTCTACTTATAACACACGTCCCCGAAAACGTCCGGCAAGTGGGCACGGTTGGTCTTGCACACCGATGCGTCACGACGAATGAACCAGGACTCGCCGTATACTGAACATGTATACTGAAGATGCCACCTGCATAGGTGGTGAAACGTCTGTACCTTTTTGTTATTAATTTGTTACGTTAAAGTCGGAGTAAACCTTTGTAATAATCTTGAAAAAGCTTAAAATTTGAAGCCTATATGGCGACACCGGTATGTGTGGCTGAGAAGCTGTAATATGGCTCATGGCACAGATGTTACGCCTAGATCCCTGCGCACGTTGTATGCTCACCGCGTGCTCTCTCCCGCGTCACGTGGTACCAGCGTTGCCCAGTTTGCTCGTCTGCTAAGCAAGACAAACTAGCCCTATCCAGCTCATCTGTCAGAGAATGCCAAGCTGGCTCTTCTCTGATATGGGCTTCTGATCCGTGGTGCAGTAATTTCTACATACTTTTGTACACGACCTCATGAAGTGAGAAAAACATTTTGATGCGTAACATGTTAATTTTCATTTTCATGTTAATTTTCGGCATAAACGTTCAACAGGCTCTCTATTTCAATACATAGGTTAACGAGGACGTCTCCTTGAAAGATAGCGCCGCGCGGTGATTGAATTTTCTGAACAAGGCAAAATACCTTTTTTTAAAGCGATTGCGTGTTATTCATAACGGTTTCAATGAACGAAACGTTAGGACTCAACTTAGCTGGTGATGATTTACGTTGTTTTAAGACAAAACCCGACACTAGAAAAAGCCACGACATTGTTTTGATGTTTTTCGTATTTTTTTCAGAATTTTCCGTTAAAAATCTGTCTCGCAGAAAGGCGCTGCATATTTGTTAAATTAAAGCGCCTAGAAAAAATCTGTGCCGACAGAAAACGGTATTTCTTGAGGTGCCAACCAAGTTAGTTTAAGCATATTTTTCTGATAGCGATACTTGATATTTCGCCGTGTTATTGCGCACGCAAAACATATCGCCATTAAAGTGTGAAAAATATACTGGTGTTTTAATCTCATTCAGACACGGTTTTGCGGTCGATATTTTGATTTTTACAAAAACAAAAATTTCAGTCAATTTTGAAAATGAAAGAAAACACAAACGGCAAGCATGGTTTATTTTTGGTTCAATGTATTTTTTATTGAAGCGGCAGAAGCCAAATCGGACGTTTCTCCCAGCTGTCGGGAATAGCAAGTTTGACAGCTCGTTGTTTCGTCACATCTCAAGCTATTTCACTAGGACCGTTCTTTGACACTATCAAGATATATTTCACTAAAGTAAATAAAACAAAACGAAATTTTGTAATTTAAAATAATAAAACAATATATTTGACAATATCCAGTTGGTGATCTCGCCAAAGTTTTTCAAAGTCTTACGTTAGGCTATTTAAGATAGTTTAATAACCTTGATATTGTCACAAACGACAAATGATAGGCGGCTAATTAACTGTAGAAAGTGAACGTTTAATGGGATGAACTTGTGCCCTAAACAAAATGGAAGAAGGCTATTGCGTAGGCGTCAATGTTGACGGAACCGCAGGATTGAGAGCTCTGGCGAGACAGACTCCGGCTCGCCTCGCGGAGCCCCTTATGTACACGTGTGGGCTTCTGGAACCATCGGCATAGAAGGTTCGGCGTGTAGAACATTCTAACCTAGAATTTACCAGAACGCGACAAATTCAAGAAACAACAAAAAAGTGTATTCGCGGCTAGGCATCCAACCTCGGCACTTTGCGTGGGAGCCAAGCACGACAATGCCGTTAGGCCACGGGCGCGTTGCCTACATGGCCACATGCGCACGCGCCAATATCATCAGAAATCTTAAATATAGCTATATTGATTTAATATATTTCATAGGTATGTACAAATTAAAGTAAGTTAAATACATCTGTGTTTTTATAATTACTAATTAATGGTCGCGATCTATCATCAAATTAATATAAAATATTAGATATTTTGAGTATATACCAGAAATCAACCTTAAATCTTGTTAAATGTGCGTTGGAAAACGACAACCTTTGTTGGGGAGTAAAATATATTTCACTTCGCATTTAGCACTGTTTCAAACACTTTTAAGCTTACGTGCGAAGTATTCATTTGAGGTAATTATAATTATCCATGTTAACGCCACAATATTTTCCAGATTATAACCTATTCGAGGATGCTGTCACAACGCACGGCTGGTAACATTGAAGTTTCAATTGTAGTAAAAAAAGTACTCTATTTCCTATTTATACTTTTCGATACAACACAGTTATACGAAAAGACAAAGCAAATAAAGGAAACTGCTTTTTTTTAAAAAATCGGGTTAAAATTTGGTTTTCCAAATATTTGTTTATTTAAATATGCAGCTTGTGCCCAAAAATATTTACTTATTTTCGCAGCGAAATTAAACTCTGCGTCGTCAGACGTTGATTTTCCTTCCAAATGTAGATCTAGCGGTGAGAACCATATGCCAAAATTTCAGCATAAATCGTTTTCTTGTTCAAAAGCAACTAGTGCCACTGAGCTCCATATATTCGAAAATTCTGTCGGCCGCCATTTTCCCATTAAAATGTTTGAGAAAATACCGGAATACTGTTGAATAAACTCACGGTTAGTGCTCAAATTTGGACATCTGGTTTGGACCCCTAGCGCTACATGTGGGCGTAAATGCACGGTTCAAAAAGTGCGTAGTTTATTTTTAGGGTGAAAGATACCCCGTAAAGAATTTGTGGAGATAGCCAAATAAATAACGAATTTGATTTTGTACATATATAATTGCAGTTGTCTGCACTAAAAGGGCTAGGTTTCTTGTTTGATGGTGATATAAAGGTACTTAAAATACCTCATGTAGGTCACAAGTAGGAACTTTCCAATCTTTAGCAAAACTTAATACAAAATACAAGTTGGACTGTTTTTAGATTGTTTCAAAATAATGATTTATTTACTTATTAAGCGCCATAAATTTATTTTGACAGTGTTACTGAAGTGTTCTAGTGCATAGTGTGAAAAGTGAAAGAATAGTGAATGGTCAAACTGGCGACCTCTGACAGGTGGGAGAAGCATCAGTTTTCGACTTGACCGTTTCAATAATCGCTTACTTCAAAGTGAAAAACCCCCCAGGCTTGTCATTCGCGCCCTCGTACATTTCAGAAATTCCCGGAAAGATATGGTATTTGTTTAATTCAAAATTCGACCCTAAACCCGTGATAACACTTTTTAGATAACAAAGAGGTAGTGGTGATATATATGTTGTCATGAGCGAATGCCACCGCTGGGTACAAATTGGGCACGACGATTGCGTCAACGTTCGGCTCAAACTTGACTCGAAGCCGAGCTTTGACAGAGCCCTCGTTACCAATCTGAGTCCAGCGATGGCCTTCGCTGCTGACACAAAAACGTTCGCTTCCGGCTCTAGTCATTTAGGTGGTGTTGGTTGTTCCCTAGCTTGCTCTAGATCCTGGCGCTGCGACACAAATTGCTCGCATCGCGTCCGGGTCGAACTGGACGAGCAACTCGGACAACTAAAGACGTTTGCAGCGGGACAAGCCAGTCAAGGACGCGAAATTTAAACGTGTTACCCACGCGGCACTGATGATGACAGCTAAAGACTTTGTTTTTGTTTCAAATTGATGTTTTTTGGGAAAGAAAAACGTTTCTAAAAGATGGGTTAGCGTTCTCAACGCAATTTAAAGGTATAAAAACAAGAGTAAGGAGTATAACAACGTGTCTAAATACAGCAAAACAATTATAATTTAATGGTGATTTTGGCCAATCGTAGCGATTCGGTGGCTACGTTTGAACGCGGGGGGGGGGGGGGGGGGGGCCGTGTTGCTCATGTTGCACCTACTAGTAGCTGGGATAAATTGCTCCCAATGAAGAGGGCCTAAAAGTGGAGGTACTACCGGAAACAATATGAGCGTGAACGCGCCTCTGCTTGTCGCCGTTACCTTAGGCACCGCCCTGCGGCGCCGTTTTGAA
The DNA here is from genome assembly GCA_013358835.2 of Ixodes persulcatus. Classification (NCBI taxonomy): domain Eukaryota; kingdom Metazoa; phylum Arthropoda; class Arachnida; order Ixodida; family Ixodidae; genus Ixodes; species Ixodes persulcatus. The sequence goes on from JABSTQ010003396.1 coordinate 72,137, forward strand.
GTTTTACGCATGCGTGTAAAGGTCCTGTTGCTGTTCTCGCTTTGACTGTTAACCCCCGTCTGTCGTCTGCTATGCGCGCGCTGGCGGCCGCCCGTGCTGTCGTCTGCCATGCGAGTCGCGACTCCTGTGTGCGCTGGCGGCCGCTCGTGCTGCCGCCTTCTATGCGACTCGTGCGTGCGCTGGCGGCCGCTCCCTCCGTCGTCGCTTATGCGACTCGTGTTTGCGCTGGCGACCGCACGTGCTGTCGGTTGCCGCACAACATTGCGTGCTCCGGCGGACACCCGCGCTTCCTACGCGAATTGTGTTTGCCCTGGACAGCTTTAACGGTGTTGAATTGCACGAAAGTCTTCAGTGAAACAGAATGCTTTCATTCTCTGAAAACGTGGCCCTAATATGTGGAAACATCTGTTATGCCTGGGGCTATGGGCTCGACAAGCTTATTAGTAGAGTGCTCATACTGCGTCCTTTCTAAACACAACCAAAACTGATTTTCAAAAAAAAAAAAAAGAAGAGTGATAAGTATTGAAGATTTACGCTGTCCTTTCTGGACAGAACCAACGCTGGCTTTCACAAAAATGTCAGTAGGAGGTTGCATTTTTACTTCTCTCGGCAATACAATTAAACAAAACAAAGAAAAAAAAAAGAACAGAGCATTAGTATGATGTCATCTCGCATCGAACATCGACGACAGCTCTCATCCTGGAAGGAAGGGAGCTCAACAGAGCGGAAACAAAATTCCGCTCGTTCCGCAGCTTTTCCGATTCTTCCAGGACGAAGCGCCACAATTCGTGAGCTGTGGCCATGTGAAGAGGACGCCGCGCCATGGCGGCCTTCTTGCGCCCCCAGACATTCTCTATAATGTTGAGGTCTGCCCCCTTGGGGCAGACCTTTCCTTTAATAATGGGGGGGGGGGGGGGGGGGGTGCTGAAGTATGTTGACCCGTTCAACGTCAAGAACTTTAGCGATTTTTCCCTCAACTGAATCTTTTCCGGGCTCACCGTAGTTGAACGCTAAGCTTTGCATATATTTTGTCTTGAATCTATTTGCATGTTATCGCTGTATCTCGACCCGATGAAAGAAGCCATCTACTTATCACGTATCAAATGTGGGCATCACCCTATCGCACAGGAAACTCCTGAATCTTGTTAAGTCGCTTGTCTGAGTTGCGAAGGAAATACACGAGTCGCATAGCAGATGACAGCGCGAGCGGTCGCCAGCGCGCGCATAGCAAACGACAGACGGGGGTTAACAGTCAAAGCGAGAACAGCGACAGGAATCTTACACGCATGCGCAAAACTTCACAACGGCGCCGCAAGGCGGCGCCTCAGGTAGCGGCGACACGCGGAGGCGCGTTCACACTCATATTGTTTCCGATAGTACATAGGCGGTATGGCAGAGAGAAGACTCGCGCGGCCGCCTTTTGGAATTTGTTTTGCAAAAGGTTCGTCACTGAGTCAGTGCCCTGCTAGTGTGAGGACGTTTGCAGCTTCATGAACTTAGAGGAGGCTTCTTTAAATGCTTTGAATATTCCATAGTTGGCCCGAGCTTAAGAACCAAATACATGCGTTCCTTTCCCCCAAGATGCGATCATTGTCTTCCACCCAATTTGACTGCGGAAGCGACGACCTCTTTTCAAAGACGGAAATGTCGCGCTCGAGGCAGAGCATACTCCTCTTTAAATCGACTATAAAGTACATTGCAACATTCGCCTTTTGCGCGCTGCCATATTTGTGTACTGACTTGAGGAACGCGCATGGTGAGAATGTCTGTTGCTTTCGCAGTGACTCAGCCTTTTACGCCTAGTTACCAAGGGCTTCATAGTTGCCCAGCAACGATTTCGACCGTCTTGAAGAAGTGTCATACGCTTCTTAAAGGGGGACCAGCAATCGGGTGCTCGTGCTCCTGCTCGTGAGCTCACGAGCAGGAGCACGAGCACCCTACGGCGGACGGACATACGGACATGGCTAGCCCCTAAGGAGCTTCGCCCCTAAAAAAGAGGGCGAGGAGGACTTTCCGCCAGGTTGAAGAATATTTCCGCTGGTCCCCCTTTAAAGGTATACTGAACTGAAATTTCGAGCTCACAAAACAGGGCTGGATAGATAGGCGGGACGCTGCAAAACCCAAAAACATCACTCCTACAGCGATATCTCCAACGGATCGCCGTATTTTTGGGAAAGAAGTTTGCGATTGAACACGGCCGACGAGGTCGACGAGACAAGGCACGTCACGATTCCCATTCCCTCTCCTCCTCGCTTCATCCCGTCGAGCTGGTGAACCGAAGCGAGGAGGAGAGAAGCGAACCCGCTTCCCCTCATTCTCAAATTCTCCCAGAGGACAGTGACGTCAGAGACCTCGCTTCATCGCGCCCTTCTTTTCCAAAAGTACGGCCATCCGTTTGAGATATCGATGTATGAGTGATGTTTTGGAGTTCGTAGCGTCCCGTTCCACGCTTCTACGGCCTTATTTTGCGAAATTCAAATTTCGGTTCAGTATCCCTTTAAGCTGTTCTATGAATCCCTTCTTTACGGAATCACGTATTGCGGGCTGCCTTCATCGTAGCTCTTCCGCGAGATAAGACACGGATCACGTGTTCGGCATAAGTTTGGTGCCCGCTGTGCCCGGCCCACAGAGGTTTTAATTCTATTCGCGACTTCAGCAAAACGGACGGCCCTTAGCGGAAAAACACTGAACTGGCCGGAACAGGTCCCTTCGCGATTTCAGTTCGTTTCTTGGGGTTCGACTGATTACACGTTGTCGGTGGTTTGCGCGATACAACAGTTGTCCCGGTGACTTTGTCGGAGTTGTCGTCACAGCATGTTCCCAGGTTGCTCTGCACGCAACCTACGAAACTGCATGAACCATACATTCCGCGTTTTCCGTCCAACGCGTTTTCCGTCCATACAAAGCATTTTCCGTCCAATGCTCGCTTGCTGATGCCCGGTGTCGGGCGTTGACCTGGCACATGACACGGCGCGACTTGGATTAGACGGCCATATTTGCCCGATAGAGTCGTCCTCTATAGGTCGCTAGAGTCACGTATAGCTCCATAAGCCAATCGTTCACGGGTTTATTTTGCTCGTGTTGGCCTCGCCGCATTACGTCACGATGTCCTGTAACGACATGATGTTAGGTGATTTCAATTTCGCCACCAAGGTTAGCAGTAAAAATGACGCTATATGACGCGGGCACATAACCTGACATCGCAGGATGTCAGATAACATCAATTTTCCAGCTAACTTAAGCGTAGAAAATTGTGACGTCCCATCGCGTGAAACAGAGACGTAGCGTGACAATGAGCTGTCACGTTAATCTGCGACGTCTCATGACACAATGACGTGACTAGAGACAATAAATTCACTGACACATTTAGCCAGAAAATGAAGGTCACGTGACCCAACATTCCTTAGACGTAATGAGCCAGGCGATTTTAACGCGATAGCAATTTGAAGCTTGTGTCGCAGAAAATCTGGCGTCGGCGTCGGTGGGACCGCGAAAATTCATAATGCGAGGCTCGTACCCACGAGTGACGTCACACGTCGCTGTCACGTCATGACCCTATCCATGCTAGATTTGGCACGGAAATTTCCGCAATGTTTAGCTGAAACGTTTAGCGCCAAATTTAGCCAAAAATATTCCCCCCAGATTTAAGGGAACATGTTCCCTCAAAACTTAGCACGTTGATAGGATTATGACGTCACAGCCATGTGGTACGTCACACACGGCGTCTTGTGACGTCACGTGACACGTGACGCTGCCGTCTAGATCACGGCGCTTTTTAGGGGTTGGCAACGAGCGTGGGTTTTTATTCGAAGGCTTTGCTAATGGAGCCCAATAATACTATCGCGTTCCGCTCTTAACGGAGAAGCTTAAGAGTCCCCTAAGAACTTTTCAAGGGGCCGTTCATCCATATTGTGTAGGAGTTTTTCTCGCTTTATACAAGCTTCCTGGAACTATACTCCGTGTCACTAGTTGTGTGCAGCGAAGTCGATGGGAACGCCAGTCGAAGGGAAAAAGGGCGAACACTGCCTCAGCTTTTCTAGTGCTTTCCCTTTCTCCCCTCTCCTGGCATTTCCTTCGTCTGTACTGGACACAACTTGTGGCACGAGTATAGTGGGACCCAGGTACACTGGAACGGAACTCCACTGACCACGAAGCTACCTAGTCGCCGAATAATTTCAAGAATAAAAGCGGACGCTTTCTTTCAGTTTTGTACTTCGCAAAACTCAGCGATGAAGCAGTGGGGATCACATTGTTGGCGGCGTTGTCATTTTTTTTGATCCCCATGATTGTGTCGTCAACCTTTTCATCCTTGCACGACGACATTTAAGTGCGGCTCACATTACGGGCACGAGCACTGCGCGAACATTCGATTTGGGATCGTGACAATCAATGCCTCGGCATGCATTCCGCTTATCGATCATGTCCATTCGCTGCTCTGAAGGGGATAGCCGAACGTTAACAATGTGTGGCACTCAGCTCTTGTCTTGGGCTCTGCCAACCCAAGCGCGTAGCAGTGATAAACTTTGGCGGCATACAATCGTCTAGAGATCAAGTAGCCGCTTGTTCTCGCTGCGAGTTCAGGGGGTGAGCGTTGCTCGTTTTTCTCGATTTTAGGGGCAAAGCTCCTTAGGTTCTAGCCTTGTCCGTCCGTCCGTCCGTCCGTCCGGCGTCCGTGCTCACAAAAAAAGAAAAAAACGTTTGCGCAGTCGACAGGATTCAAACCTGTGCGAAGAGACCCCAATGGATTTATAGTCCATCGCCTTAACCACTCGGCCACGACTGCGGGACGAGTAGGGGGCTCTGAGATGTGGTAGTAACTCAAGAGCTGGGGATGTCACGGATGAAACGTTGCATGTAGCCGCTCGACGTCTATACAGGAGAGGGCGCTGCGGTCAAATGCGTATATAATCGCTTTAAACTTTGCATGGATCACTCTAGATTTCACCGACCATAAATCAGTATTAATGAAGTCGAAACGCAACCCAGAACTCAGCACTACCTATGAGCAATAAAAAACAAATCAGCGCTATCAGCACTACCTATGAACAATAAAATCAGTATCATCAGCACCACCAGAGCTTCGCCCCAATCAACATCATTCACCACGTTGAGAAGCTGTCATTTTGTTTTCTGCGAATGCCGTATTGTGGAGAAAAAAAACAATACGCTTTTATTATGATTCATGAGTGCCAGTGAATAGTTCTAAGCGGTACTTACTGAAAGTAAAACAATTGTCCAAAATCTCTCTTAAAGCAAGAAGGGCATTAAAACATTTTATAATTTTGAGAATAAACGTTCTTCACTTTCCGACATGGATGTTTAATGGCAAAATTAAACCATTTATCCTTAAATACTGTTTTTTTTTCGCATTATGAAACTTTAAAAAAAAAAGGTGCACTCGCTGCCAATTGTATTTTTCATTCTGAATGATTTAAATAATTTGTATACCTCTACGCCCTATTGTTACTGCCCTCTGCTTACCAAAGGCTGAGAGGAGGAGTACCAACATAAATATTCCGAAGATCAGAAGCCCGAAGATGATCAACAGAATAATCAGCTTGCGTCCCCTGATATGAAAGAGATAAACGATAGATACGCATAAATATATGACAGCGATATGTCAGTGATATCTCAAATTTGCTCGTGCTAATAAATCATATGAGAGAATTATCATTGAAGAGTTATTGTTACAATTAAACCCATATAGAGGGTGTCTGAAGTCACCAGGCTTGATCTAACGCGGACCGTAAATATCGACACCCGCACGAGCAATCGAAACTTGTCGTCGGAGATGCATTTCACAGGTCCGTTTTTTTCTTATAAAATTACAAAAAATAGCTTCCTTTCTGTAAACAATACGGCTAAAAAATTTGCCAGGGTCAATGGCGGGCGACGACGCAAACGACTGAGTCGAGCGGCGGAGCGCGTTTGCCGCAGGTGTTGATAGATGGCGCTGCCTCCTTATCGAGTCTGCTCGAGCCGACCGTGATTTACAAAATAAAAAAATAATATTTATGTAGTGTACCCTTTGTTTAAAAATAAATGCGGTCAATAAAACAAAACTTAAAGTTTAAAAAAACGCGGAAGCACGAAAACGGTGTTGCTTGCAGTTAACGAATTTCGTCTGCGTGTCGTTTGCTTTCTTTCGGTGGTCGGCTACACATTCCGACGCCGCTCCCAACGCCATCTATCAACACGTGCGCCAAACGCGCCCCGCCGCTCAACTCGGTCGTCAGCGTCGCCGTCCGCCATTGACCGCGGTAAGTGCTTTGGCTCCATTTCTCACAGAACGGGAGCTACACTTTGTAATTTTACATGATGAAGCCGGCCTTTGAAATACACCTTCGACGAAAAGTTTAGACTGCTGTGTGCAGGGGCCGATATTTACGGTCCATTTTAGATCGAGCCTGGTTACTTCAGACACCCTATATTTAAAAAGAATTGACACACAGTGTACATAACAGTATACAGAACTACGGGCTAAGTCAAAGGAAGAAACGACTATTAAAACAAATGCCATGAATCTATTTTTTTTTAACGTGTTAAGCCACCGCTTTTTTACAGAGGTGGCCAAAGAACGTGCATATTGATATTCAAATTTCACTTAACAAACGTATCGGAGTAAACAGTCAGAGATTAAAAACTTTAGATTCCTATCTACGGCGACCATGTGCTAACCAAAGATGTCTGATTGGCGCAACAGCCGATAGATGTCGGTAGCGTTCTCAGCGTCGAAAGATGGTGGTCTGCAGTGAAGCCACAGAGTAGCACGTTTTGCAGCGTGAGCTTCGGCGATGGCACAGCTGTTGTCCGAGGCTGGTTCTGGAGGTTTCCCTTGTTAAGACGCCTCACCCAGCGTAGACTCTTAAGGGAACCCGGAGGCCGGCGCCGAAACTCTGCCCGAAAACGTGAACGGACCTCTTTCGTCCTCTGAAAATCCCCGTAACAAAGAGCAACCTTCAAGTATGAGCGAAATATGAGCGAATCTTCCAAGCGACGTGACGCGACAGGACCCGCTATCATTTGGTCGGTCGAAACCACACTGCCGCGCGCCCGCTAGCCGAAGTTGTGACTTCACGAACCGTTTGTGTTCTATTGGCTCTCGCCCGAGCCACTTCCGGTAGACGCGTCAATGCAGGCGATATTTTCTGGAAATCTATAAACGAGTTAGGCAACGGGCAAAAGCGCCGGGTGACGGCAAATCTCGTCGCTCGTCGCCGTTGCTTGGTCTGTCGCTCGCCAAATCGCTGGCATGTGGTTCAGCCTATGCTCGCTTTATAAGAGCTAAGCGCACCATAAAGACTACTTGCACACCAAAACTGAGCAGTTGAAATTTGCGGACAGGAAAAGAGACGTGGTATCAACAAGAAAGCGCAACGCAGACGACGATATGAAGCCGAAATAAGTTTTGATTAAACAACCAAGACAAGACATGTTTTCTTGTTCTCGTTATATCTTCGTTTTTTTTTTAATATTTTGTTGATGTAATAAATATTTGATATAATATTACACTTACAATTCGCGCAGAAAAAGACTGTATGGCTTCAAAACCAGAAACGTCGTCTGCTATTGCCGTGTTCGAGACAAACCCCAGTCGTGGTCGCCTGCGGTTTTTCTTTTCGCTACCTGTCCGCTGTTAGCCCCAATGAGACGACTTTCGTTTGCAGGCGGGTGCCATAGGTAGGGATTCCAAGTTCTTGATTTGTAACTTTTTACTCGGGTATGTTTATTCCCTGAATATTTCATACGCTTTATGCACGTTATTCTTCCACCTCTGTACAAACTTAAAGCTCAATACGCTCACCGAGCAAATTTTTAAGTTCCTTCAAACAGCCATCGATCCCTTCGCTTCGCGCTGTAGAAAACCAGCTTGACGTGCGTACTATAAATTTGCAACCTTTTGCAATTGTACAGACTAGGAAGCAGGAACACTTCCTACATAGTACAGGTTTCGGTTTAAATATGTAATATTTTACGAAGCTATAAAATACAAAAAGATATGGCATTTGTTCCGCAGAACTGTTGAGACCAACGACGTAATTGTATCAAAATTAAAAAAAATCTGGTGACTATGGGAGCACTATATTGCCAATATTTATACGAGGGCGGTTTCATTCGGATTCAGGCAACGAGGTGCAGTCGTATTTTTTTATTTTGCTTCAGTTTTTTATATTGTGCGCCGCATGTTCCAAGAAGAACAATCTTTTTTTATTTTAATGTCCTGACTTGTTTAGTTTCTTAGAAAAAAAAAGATATCAAAGAAGCGGGAAAGAACGACGAGGTTTTGACGATTGTCGTGTGTGGCGTTTTTTAATCACTCTTAATCTCAAAGTATTCAAAAGAGAGCGTCTATATTTTTTAGTGCGATATATATGCAAGTAGGTAAGACGACATCATAACTACTATTTAGTATTCGTCGCTCCAATTTTGTAAAACTCCCCAAACATGCCTCTGCGAACAACTGTGACCTAAATTGCGGATTTTATTGTTAGTCGACTATGTTTAGTATCGCTTTTAAAATAATATCACGCACAGAACATTTCATTGCCTTCCAAATTAAGCAAAGTTTGTGTTTTTAGCACGTACGAGTACTGAGAAATATATTATGAAACAGAGAAGGCTTTCGCTTTTCGCTCAATTTCAGCACGCTCTATAAAACAAAGAAAAAAAAAACATTTCTTTTTTTTCTGCGTCGCGTTCTCTTTTCACCCTTCTTTTAGCCAAAATACATTCCTTTAGAAGTATATGCACTTGTTATGACTTTTAAGCCTCTAAATATGCTAAAAAAGAGCAAATGCCGATGGTGGGTTTTGACGATTGACGTGTGTGGCATTTTTGAACCACTCTCAATCTCAAAGTATTCAAAAGAGAGCATCTATATGTTTTTATTGTTGTATATATGCAAATCGGTAAAGCGACATTCCAACTACAATTTATTATTCGTCGATCCAATCTTTGTAAAAATGTCCAAACATGCCTCCGCGAACAAATGTGACCTAAACTGCGGATTTTTTTTTTTTTTTTTGCGTCGACTATGTTTAGTATTGCTTTCAATATAATACCACGTGTAGAACCTTGCATTGCCTTCCAAATTAATCAAATTTTGTGCGTTTATCGTGTATGAGTACCGAGAAACAAATTATAAAACAAAGAAGGTTTTTACTTTTTGTTCAATTTTAGCACGCTGCATAAAATAAAAATATTTTGTTTTTTCCTTTGTCTTGCGTCGCATTTTCTTCACACCCTTTTTTTACCCAGAATATATTCCATTTGAGGTATATGCACTGGTTTTGAGTTTTAAGCCTCTAAATATTTTAAATACAATTATTTCGTTCTGTTATCAACATGAATTTCGCATTAAAAATATAAAATTTTGCATTAAAAAACCTAGGTTTCCAATAGGAAGAGGATTTTACTCTAATGTTTTACAACATTATACTTTGATATTTCTAACGTAGTATAGATTACGTAGTGCATAGGGTTTAGGCTTAAGGCCTCCCCAATCTCCGATCATGGCACCGGCGGAAATTGTCTGAAAACCCGCTTTCGGCGGTTGCGATTATATAGTGTTCAGACGTTTAGAATTGCAAAATTTTTATTACACGCCTTTCGACATCAAGGTATTTTATATGATCACTTATTAAACGTCCCTTAGAATTTTAAAATAAAGAATGAAATATACATCTATAACCCATAAACCTACCATCAGCATTTGCTATATTTTAGCATATTTAGAGGCTTAAAACTAAAAACTTGTGGATCTACGTCTAACGGTATGTATGCTGGCTAAAAAAGGTGTAAAAGAAACGGGACGCAAGAAAAAGAAAAAAAAATGATTTTTTTTTTTATACAGCGTGCTGAATTTGAACAGAAAGTGAAAACCTTCTTTGTTTCATAATTCCTTTCTCAGTACTCGTACGCCATTAGGACACAAACATTGCATAACGGGAAAGGCAATGAAAGGTTCAACGCGTGGTACTATTTTAGAAACAAAACTAAATATAGTCGACTAAAAAAAAAAAAAAACCCGCAGTTTAGGTCAGAGTTGTTCGCGGAAGCATGTTTGAGGATTTTTACAAAGATTGGATCGACGAACATTAAATAGTTGTTGGAATGTCGTTTTACCGACTTGCATATATTGTCACGAATGACAATTGATGAGGCGAAAATAACTGAAGAAACTAAACGTTTAATGGAACGAACTTGTGCCCAGAAATAAATGAAAAACGATAACACCAGAAGAGAACAGAGCGTCGCGGGCGTCGAGGTCGGCGTGGACAGCAG